>CAJFDF010001500.1:13995-27779 GCA_904067115.1 Aegilops sharonensis | reverse complement strand
TCAGAAAGGGTTGAAAATTGATGATGTGGCTTTGAATGGTGCATTTTGAACACACAAAAAGTCAGGAGTTCAAATAAGTTTAAAAAATGTAATCCCTGTGTAACAGATGAGTTTCCGTATGGAACCCTGATACTTTGAGAGAGATTGTCCATTTTGTACATGAAGTGTATCTAGTTTTCCCATAATCCTCTCAACTTTTTAGCACATGCTATGTGGGTGAAATGATGATACCATGCCAACTTTCAACCTTTTCAGAGTTCATTTGAAATGCTTTTCAATTTGAAGGTCTTGTAGCTAAAAAACCAGTAAATGCTTTTATAAAACTCTAATAGCAAAAGGAATCAACTAAAAAGCTTTTATAAACCTCTAGTATTTTTGAAACTAAAATTATACAAAATTTATGCAACTAAAATTATCAACGTATTTTCTGTTCAAAACATGAAAAGTAGAAAGAATTATCATGAAGAATTTTTTGTTAGAAACTTTAGTAGCAAAAAGAATTTTCATAAAGATTTTTTTGATAGAAACTAAAATAACAAAATATGTTTTTGAATATAATGATAAAACGCAGTAATATTAAATAGCAGGAAAAAGAATCACTCAAAATATATTTTTATAGTGAAGGTATTCACAAACTAGTGATTCACACAAATTTCAAAGAATTAAAATTTAAACTATTCAAATTTGGAAACTAATGGAGTAACAAAAAGTTTATAATTATTTTGTGCTAAAAGCAAAAGAATAAAAAAATAAAGCAAAAATCAAAAGAAAATAAATAATTCAAAAAAAATACTGGAAAAAATAAAAAAAATGCCGCCTAATGGGCCACACGGCCTGCATACGACTAGAAACCCATTTTTACATGGGCCACGATGCAGGCCCAATAGGCCCAATATGGCAGTGACAAGGGTAGGCAAGTAATGTCCGCATATTAGAGAGGAGCTCAGCACCTGAGCTGCAACGCAGCTTATAAACAGGTGCTGAGCTCTCTCAGCTAGCGAGGTGGGACTGAACTTCCCACCGCACCGTGCCAGCACAAGGCATTTAGTCCCGGTTGGTGCCACCAACCGGGACTAANTTACATGGGCCACGATGCAGGCCCAATAGGCCCAATATGGCAGTGACAAGGGTAGGCAAGTAATGTCCGCATATTAGAGAGGAGCTCAGCACCTGAGCTGCAACGCAGCTTATAAACAGGTGCTGAGCTCTCTCAGCTAGCGAGGTGGGACTGAACTTCCCACCGCACCGTGCCAGCACAAGGCATTTAGTCCCGGTTGGTGCCACCAACCGGGACTAAAGGGGTGCATTGGTCCCGTTTGGTGGCACCAACCAGAACCAAGGCCCCCCCTTTAGTCCCGGTTTGTCTCATGAACCGGGACCAATGCTCCGTCTATATAACTAGCACTCGTGAGAATTTCATTCAGTTCGTCTTCCCCGCTCCGACGCCGCCAGGCTGCCCCTCTGCGCCTCGCCGTCNGCACCAACCAGAACCAAGGCCCCCCCTTTAGTCCCGGTTGGTGCCACCAACCGGGACCAAAGCCCTCTGCTTCCCGCCCTTTGGGCTGCTGAAAAGAGGCCTTTGGTCCCGGTTGGTGGCACCAACCGGGACTAAAGGTTGCATTCGTCCCGGTTTGTCTCATGAACCGGGACCAATGCTCCGTCTATATAACTAGCACTCGTGAGAATTTCATTCAGTTCGTCTTCCCCGCTCCGACGCCGCCAGGCTGCCCCTCTGCGCCTCGCCGTCGCCGTCGTCGCCCTTGCTGTCACGACCGGTTTTCCGGGTATTAATTTCCAGAAAATGGCCCTTGTGCTCACCAGCCCTGGGATTACTGTTAGCTGATGAGGCACCAACTTGATACAGAAATTCCAAGCAAAATACAAAATACGTAGTACAAGACCATTCTGGCCTGTGAGTACAACAAATGGTTTCTAGTGATTGATGGCGTAAGCGGTTTGTGGATCATCAGTGTCTATGGGACTCCATTTCCCAACAGGAACAGCTGACCAGGTTAACTCCTATCTTCGCGAGGCTGCTATCACCGTTGCTTAGGTTGCGGGGTTGTCATCACGGTCGCTCCTCTCCATGCAAGGAATCTGGCCAAGACAATAGCCAGGGACAAGCCAGTGAGTACTTTGAATGTACTCACAAACATTATGAACACAGGTATAATATAATAAACGATAATCATGCTCTGAATTACTCTATGATCACAACGTCAGTCATAAAAATAAAATCTATGATGCATGCAAGCAGGTTATTTAGATACATCTATGTGCAATAACAGAGTAGTAATAAAATGAACCGATCGGGTGTCTGAAGCGACGCCTCGAAAGGTTAGTAAATAACGAGCATGCCGCAGTCGGGCGTCTGAGCGACACCACATAAATGGCTTATAAGGTAAATGAATAACAAGCACGCCATAGTCGGGCGTCTCAGCGACACCACATAAAGGGCTTATAAAGATAAATAAGTAACAATGCATGCCATAGTCGGGCGTCTCAGCGACCCCACATAAAGGGCTTATAAAGATAAATAAGTAACAATGCATGCCACAGTCGGGCGTCTCAGCGACACCACATAAAGGGCTTATAAAGATAAATAAGTAACAATGCATGCCACAGTCGGGCGTCTCAGCGACCCCACATAAAGGGCTTATAAAGATAAATAAGTAACAATGCATGCCACAGTCGGGTGTCTCAGCGACAAAACATAAAGGGCTTATAAATAATCACAGTAAATATCTAGGAGGTAGAACCATCCCAAGGGTATTTGATAGTTCAAATAATATAACGGGTTAGTTCATAATAAATAATCATGATCATCACAAGTCATAAGTCATGATCCAAGTTCTTGTTTAACCGTTTCTCCTTCGAAGACCGACACTAAGGCCGACACTTGACCCATCCTAGACTGTAGTCCTTACCCATGGACACGGCTATTCGAATAGATTTAATCTCTGCAGAGGGTGTACTCTTTACCCACGAGTAACGGATTCCTTTAGTCCATCGGGACTAATTCCATATACGGCCTTTTGATTGAAAACACAACTATCCGCACACACGAGCCTAACTTACCGGTGTCTGGAATCACCCACGACACCCGTTAAGCGAAACTCTAAGTGGGGAGGCTACAACCTCGACTTAGCATGGGATCACAAAATTTATACCGCGCGCAAACTAGGGGAGCTACCCCTTCGGCTACAACCGAAACACCCATGCCCCCGGACCAGGTGGCATGCCTACCGGATGCCTCTGGTATCTTCCACCATGGCCTCTCTGTACGGTGTGTGCTAGGAAAGGGGTTGACAACTTACTGAACCGTACCCTACCTATGGCAGGGACAAGTGGTAGCACGAGACAAGTAAGGGGGTTACCGGAACAAGACTCGATCTATGGTCAACTCAGGAGGTATATATATTCCTTGCGTGATTAGCATAACAATATATACTTCAACCAACAGACAGAATCACCACCAGACATACCTCACCATGCCGTACTGGACACAACCGTCTCGACGGGGGACTAGGGACAACTCGTGTCTACCCAAGACAGAGGCTTTCCCGGATTCCTTCCGGTATGCATGGAAGGCATCTGATGGTGATTATTATCATAAACATATCTAACTCCAATAGCATGCATCCATCAATATGCAACCATGAGTAGAAACGTATCATCACGTGAAACAACGGATACTCCGTGTCGAGGAGGTGTTGTATCCGTACAAATAATACACATAATATTATGCCAGGGTTCAGAATGCTTGCCTTCAAGTAGTGGGGAGGCAGGGTGTATTCCAAAACTTTGGAAGTTTTCTCCTCTCTCCAAAATCCTATTAAAAATATTTTTTTGAATCAATGTATAGTTTCAAAAATAGTACCAATAAGTTGTCTGAATTTTTTTGGAATAAATCTTAAAATAAACTAGACTAAATTTGAGGAAGGTAGGAAAAAGAATCAACTCATTTGGAGTTTTATTTTAAAAGATATAGCTAGTCAAAGTTTAGTCAAATCTCTAGTTTTAAAATAAAACAGAAAAATAAAAGAAAACGATTCGAATATCGTACACGTCGAACACGTACTCTGATTTTACGTCTCCACTTATCCCACGTGGACAGGCGTGTGTCACTGACAGTGGGTCCGGGGGGCCCACTGGTCAGGTTTGACTAGTCTCCCAGCCTTCCCTCTCTTTCGGCCGAACGGAGGCGGAGCTCCGGTGATCCTCGCCGGTGAACGAAGGCTCCTCGAGGGCATCCGAGAGAAGGGATGGATCCGCGGGCCTTGGGCGGTCCTCCCGGTGGTCGCTAGGCTGGCGGGGATTGAGGGAGTCGCCGGCGGCGAACTCTGCGGCGGCCGGTGGCTTCGGGAGCAAAGTGAACTTGGGGCTACGGTGGCTCTCTGACGCGGCCGAGGTGTTGGGTGGCTTCGCAAGACGAAGTGGAGTCGGGGAGGCTCTGGTTGTGACGACCGGAGCCGGGAGGCGGCGGTGGCCGAACTGGCCGGAGACGGGGAAGGTGGCCTTCCCGGGGCGATTGCTGGGGGAGCCCTAATGACTTGGCTTGGGGTTGCCTGAGGGCTCGGAGAGGTGCGGGGCTCCTTAAGTTGGCGAGCAAAGGCGGTTCCGCGGCGGCCGGGGATAAGATCACCGGCGACCGTCATTCTGTAGCTAGGGGCGACGTGGAGGCGGTTGGAGCTGGTCGGCGCACCCCGACGAACTCCTCACTGCTCAAGGGGCGAGCTGGTGCGCGCGTGTGGCTCGGGCGGCGCCGACCATGGCAGGAGCTCACTGCGGACGCCGGCGTGCCGCCAAGGGAGCTCTGACGATGGTGCTGTAGGGCACCAGGGGCAGCTTGGCGCGTTCTGGTGAGTGGTCGAGGGTGGGGCGCGGCTCTGCAGAGCGAGCAAAAACCAGGGGCGCGGCGCGGCGGCTCGGTGCACGCGCGTGCAAAACGTGCGCTCTGGGCGCGCCCAGAGCGTGCACGCCATCTGCTCGGTAGAATGCCAACGTATGCTAGAGAGTTTGGATGAGGCTGGAGATTAACATGCCTAGGTTAGGGTTTGAGAGAAGATCAGTGGACATGGTGATTGGGCAAAACAAGTAGGTCCATAGTGCAGACTAAAACTCATGTCAAAACTGATCATGCCCATAAGGTGTTTGACAAAATGCCAAGGGCACTAAGGCATTTCTTGGAGTGGCCAAAATCTCCAGATCAGGGTCTCTTTAGGTGTAGGAGGTGGTGGTCAGGCTAGTTTGCCAAATGTAGAAACTTGCTAGTGCAATAATTTGAGAAAAACAATTTTGGGCAGAAACTAAAGGCTGTCATTCCATGGGCCAAAAATATCCCAATGGGTTCATGCTCTTGGACTTAAGGGTTTTGTAGGAATGACTACAAATAGGGAAAAGAACCATGGGTAAAAGAGCAAGTAAGAATATGGTTGTAGTACAAATCCTCAAGTTGAACCAGAATGGAAATGAGGTTGATTCACTCAAATCTTTCAAAGAGCCTAACAAGGTTTTTGCATAAAGTTGAATAATATACTCCTATTGATATCCCATAATTTTGGCGGATGTTTTAAAGAAATATTTAAATAGCTGGTAGCGTAAAATTGCCCACTGGACCAGATTTGAAAATCTGGTGTAGAGCTCCAATTCTCCAATGAACAGAAGATATTATTGCACAAAAGTGATTTGGAGACATCACATGACATCTCCAAAATTTGGTTGGAATATTTGGATAATTTATCAAATGGTTGTAGTTCAAATAGAGCTTCAAAATTAATGAAAACCTATTACAAGAAATAAAGCTCAGAGGGAAAAAAATTATGCAAATGAATCCACTGATAATGGAAGTGTTTTTCTTGAGAGGGTAAACAAGTCCAATAAAATTGGGAAGTTTTTTCACTTGAGGTAAAAACTCCATAAATATAAACGGAAGAAAGGTTCTAAAATCAAAAGAGTTTTCTAGAAAATAAAAGTTTAAGTTTCTGCCAAAAATTTTAATTAACAAAACAAGGTTAAAATATTTGGGGTGTCACAACACTACCCCCCTTAAGAAAAATCTCGTCCTCGAGATTTGTTAAGGATAAAAAAAATATCCTCTTACCAAATTAAAACAATTACATTACTTAAGCGGTATACTACGGCTACAGTGAGAGGGCAATAAGTGGCGTAGAACTACAGTGTGGGCACTGGCGCTGCGTGGAGAATTACACGTTTTGGGGAAAATGAGCGATTTATATGTCGGACGTAGCAATTTTAGAATGAACTCTAAATTCTAAAATACGCTGGTCGTACCCGAGAGCACAGTGTTCCCTCTGGCTGACAGGTGGACCTGGGGCCCACAGTCAGTCTCTTCTTCTTCCTCTCTCCCGCGCGCTTTCCCGCGCTTTCTCCACCGGCGACGTCTAGCGCGTAGGGCATCTAGGCGGTACTGCGGTAGTGCGCGGCGTGCTAGCTGCCGGTGCAGCGTGCACTCACCTCGCGGGCCAGTGCGCTGTCGGCACTGCTCGCGGATTCGCCTCTGAACACCGTCGGTCGAGCGACGAGCGGCGCTGGTGGACCTCGCCCACCGTACACCGATCTCGAGCTATAAAACCACCGGGGTGCTCCTTTCTTCTTCCTGACACCTGGCCTCGTTCCTCCTTCTCCTTCCTTCTCCTCTGTTCCCATTTGCCGAAGCTTGAGGCGAGGCTCCAATGGCGGAGGTGGTACCGGACCGGTACGTGACCCTGGTGCGCTTAGGGCTGGCAGCAGTGCTGGGGCTCTCCGTGCTCCTGTGCGCGATGATCCTCGATGATCGTCGCGATGCTGCCGCTCGAGTGTTGGTTCTCCACGATGGCGGTGATCACGAGGATAACGTGTGGGGGTGTTGGGTGCTAACTGTTGTTGGCGTGATCAGTTAGATTCAACATGGTAGCAAGGTTTTGCAAGCAGTGTATGTGTTTTAGTGGTTGTGGTTGTGAGTCTGCTGCCGCGGTGCTGCGTGAATAAAAATCCCATGTCGTGAGGAAATACACGATGCAGTAACTCAAGAAATCCTACTCCAGGATTTTTCGCGAGAGGAATAAGTTAATTTAAATAGCAACAAACAACTCATATTAATAGAAGCTAAATAATTGACTCGTCGCACAAACACCGGGTACCACGCATAAGTTACAACACATAACTAAAAGTTGCAATAATAAACACAGCAGTGGCGTCTATATTGTAAACGGTAACTGGACGGGGTCCCGAGAAAACGTCTCTGGTACTGGGACACATTCCTCTTCTATCGGGGAAAGCGGAATTACCAGTCGATGAATGCGTCTCTCCTGGTCGTGCCTTAGTGGTCTGCCGATGGCGATCTGAGGATTCAAATCAGCGAGACTCTGGAGATAACCCATTACTCGCTGGGTCAAACGTTCTTGAGCGATGACGTACTGGACGAGGTTGGCCAGTACTGGGTCTCTCTCAATTCGTCCACCAGGAAAAGATGTTACTTCTCCGGGTGCTGCACGGCTCGGAAAGTAATAATACCCTCGTTCACTGGCATAGGGTACTGCGAATCAAAGGCGAGCAAGCGCTTCGTACGCAGCAGCTTCTATGGCCATATGTGGGGTCGGCATAGATTTCCGCACGAAGGAGACCTCCGTTGGGTCTTGGTTCGGGTTTACTGGAGGGATGTGTACTGCTGCCCAATATTTTGAGGTGGAAGGACTGATTCTCGATTTGAGCAGCTCGTACTGGGGTGGCTGGGTAGAACCCATGGTACTGCAGGTAAAATCCCACAATATTTTGACAAAACTACCCGGGGTTGCATCTGGGGTTCTCAGATAAATACTAGGGCTTGGCATGGCAAGAAATGGTGCACAAGGTGAGGGGTGCTTGGCAAGGTCACGAGGTGGCCTTTTTATAGTACTGGAGCTGGGTCATTTTACCGTGGTGAAAGGTAATGAATTTGCCAACTCAGCTCCAAGGGTCGGGGTCAAAGCCACAGATACATATCTCACTAAAGTGACATATCACTCTGGGGTTGTCGGGGTGGTTTTGGTAGCTGTGCCCGGAATAAAAACATGCAACTGCATGCTGGCATATTTATGCAAGGTTACTATTTAAAATAGAGGCACAACAACAGGCTGCGTTTATTTACAAGGTCACACGATTATAAGGCATGGATATACTGAGACTCGGCACTACTCGGGTGACTTAGTCTACCTCGTTTATATCCAAGCGGGCTTGCCTTGTGGATGTCGAGGCTTCTCCTCGGGTCTCACTGTCGGGATTAGCTGGAGGGGGTTGAGCGACTGCAGGGTCGGAGTAGCGATGATGACCATCTCGGGGATTGTTGGCCACAATCCCGTTGGAGCGTGTTCCCAAAAGGCGACGAAGCACTTCTAGGGTCATCAAAGCACCTTGGTCGATGGCTGGAGCAGACCTCAGGGACTCGATCGGGTGTCCGAACAGCACGACCGGGTTGTCGGCGTCGAGCTCGTTCTCTCCTCTCGCCGGGGCTCGGCGAACCAGTTCTCCACGAGCTGCGATCAGATCAAGGGTAATTTGATCGAACAGTTCCTCTAGTGCACCAACATAGCGCACCAGATGCAATAGTGCAGGGTCTGTCTCGTGATCTCCGTTGGCAACCTGTGGTGGTCTACCGTACCCTTCACGGTTGGGGTAGTAGTAGAACGAGCGACAGTTAACTCTGGGCGACAAATGACGGAGTTGAACTATAGCTTCTCGAGCACCTATTTGGATGGCTTGTGGCTCAAAGGAATTTGTCCTTCCGGTGAACCTGTAGGGGCGTTCTGGAGATAGACCTCTATCGTAGATGTGCACAGTGGCCCAGAACTGACGGCTCTCGCCGCTCATGGACCCTTGGTACACAACATATTCGGGAGGCTCTTCTAACGCATAGGCACGACGGGTGAGGTTTGCGAGTATGGTCACAAAACCTCCAAGGTTGGTTGTTGTGGTTTCATTGTGAACAATGGGGCCAGGCATTATAGCTCGGTTTGGGAAGAGGTTGTGCTGTGCTGGGTTGAGGCTAGCGTGCCCTTTTTATAGAAGAAGGGGACGGAGTCTTCCTTCGCACGCTTGTGAAAAGAGCTATTTAGGGGCCGGTCACTGGCGCGTGATCGACAGGCTAGGCTGATAGGTTGGGCACCGACTGCCAAAAGGTATCGGTTCACTGTGTGGCTATATTACACGAGAAGCTTGGCCGGTGTTTGGTTAAGGTCTGGGGTTGGTTTACCTAGGTTTATCGACCTGGCTATGATAGGATTAGCCAATGCTCAGCCTCGCTCTGATANGTGCCGGACACAACTGTCTCGACGGGGGACTAGGGACAACTCGTGTCTACCCAAGACAGAGGCTTTCCCGGATTCCTTCCGGTATGCATGGAAGGCATCCGATGGTGATTATTATCATAAACATATCTAACTCCAATAGCATGCATCCATCAATATGCAACCATGAGTAGAAACGTATCATCACGTGAAACAACGGATACTCCATGTCGAGGAGGTGTTGTATCCGTACAAATAATACACATAATATTATGCCAGGGTTCAGAATGCTTGCCTTCAAGTAGTGGGGAGGCAGGGTGTATTCCAAAACTTTGGAAGTTTTCTCCTCTCTCCAAAATCCTATTAAAAATATTTTTTTGAATCAATGTATAGTTTCAAAAATAGTACCAATAAGTTGTCTGAATTTTTTTGGAATAAATCTTAAAATAAACTAGACTAAATTTGAGGAAGGTAGGAAAAAGAATCAACTCATTTGGAGTTTTATTTTAAAAGATATAGCTAGTCAAAGTTTAGTCAAATCTCTAGTTTTAAAATAAAACAGAAAAATAAAAGAAAACGATTCGAATATCGTACACGTCGAACACGTACTCTGATTTTACGTCTCCACTTATCCCACGTGGACAGGCGTGTGTCACTGACAGTGGGTCCGGGGGGCCCACTGGTCAGGTTTGACTAGTCTCCCAGCCTTCCCTCTCTTTCGGCCGAACGGAGGCGGAGCTCCGGTGATCCTCGCCGGTGAACGAAGGCTCCTCGAGGGCATCCGAGAGAAGGGATGGATCCGCGGGCCTTGGGCGGTCCTCCCGGTNCGGCTATTCGAATAGATTTAATCTCTGCAGAGTGTGTACTCTTTACCCACGAGTAACGGATTCCTTTAGTCCATCGGGACTAATTCCATCTACGGCCTTTTGATTGAAAACACACCTATCCGCACACACCAGCCTAACTTACGGGTGTCTGGAATCACCCACGACACCCGTTAAGCCAAACTCTAAGTGGGGAGGCTACAACCTCGACTTAGCATGGGATCACAAAATTTATACCGCGCGCAAACTAGGGGAGCTACCCCTTCGGCTACAACCGAAACACCCATGCCCCTGGACCAGCTGGCATGCCTACCGGATTCCTCCGGTATTTTCCACCATGGCCTCTCTGTACGGTGTGTGATAGGAAAGGGGTTGACAACTTACTGAACCGTACCCTACCTATCGCAGGGACAAGTGGTAGCACGAGACAAGTAAGGGGGTTACCAGAACAAGACTCGATCTATGGTCGACTCAGGAGGTTTATATATTCCCTGCATGATTAGCATAACAATATATACTTCAACCAATAGACAGAATCACCACTCGACATACCTCACCATGTCGTGCCGGACACAACTGTCTCGACGGGGGACTAGGGACAACTCGTGTCTACCCAAGACAGAGGCTTTCCCGGATTCCTTCCGGTATGCATGGAAGGCATCCGATGGTGATTATTATCATAAACATATCTAACTCCAATAGCATGCATCCATCAATATGCAACCATGAGTAGAAACGTATCATCACGTGAAACAACGGATACTCCATGTCGAGGAGGTGTTGTATCCGTACAAATAATACACATAATATTATGCCAGGGTTCAGAATGCTTGCCTTCAAGTAGTGGGGAGGCAGGGTGTATTCCAAAACTTTGGAAGTTTTCTCCTCTCTCCAAAATCCTATTAAAAATATTTTTTTGAATCAATGTATAGTTTCAAAAATAGTACCAATAAGTTGTCTGAATTTTTTTGGAATAAATCTTAAAATAAACTAGACTAAATTTGAGGAAGGTAGGAAAAAGAATCAACTCATTTGGAGTTTTATTTTAAAAGATATAGCTAGTCAAAGTTTAGTCAAATCTCTAGTTTTAAAATAAAACAGAAAAATAAAAGAAAACGATTCGAATATCGTACACGTCGAACACGTACTCTGATTTTACGTCTCCACTTATCCCACGTGGACAGGCGTGTGTCACTGACAGTGGGTCCGGGGGGCCCACTGGTCAGGTTTGACTAGTCTCCCAGCCTTCCCTCTCTTTCGGCCGAACGGAGGCGGAGCTCCGGTGATCCTCGCCGGTGAACGAAGGCTCCTCGAGGGCATCCGAGAGAAGGGATGGATCCGCGGGCCTTGGGCGGTCCTCCCGGTGGTCGCTAGGCTGGCGGGGATTGAGGGAGTCGCCGGCGGCGAACTCTGCGGCGGCCGGTGGCTTCGGGAGCAAAGTGAACTTGGGGCTACGGTGGCTCTCTGACGCGGCCGAGGTGTTGGGTGGCTTCGCAAGACGAAGTGGAGTCGGGGAGGCTCTGGTTGTGACGACCGGAGCCGGGAGGCGGCGGTGGCCGAACTGGCCGGAGACGGGGAAGGTGGCCTTCCCGGGGCGATTGCTGGGGGAGCCCTAATGACTTGGCTTGGGGTTGCCTGAGGGCTCGGAGAGGTGCGGGGCTCCTTAAGTTGGCGAGCAAAGGCGGTTCCGCGGCGGCCGGGGATAAGATCACCGGCGACCGTCATTCTGTAGCTAGGGGCGACGTGGAGGCGGTTGGAGCTGGTCGGCGCACCCCGACGAACTCCTCACTGCTCAAGGGGCGAGCTGGTGCGCGCGTGTGGCTCGGGCGGCGCCGACCATGGCAGGAGCTCACTGCGGACGCCGGCGTGCCGCCAAGGGAGCTCTGACGATGGTGCTGTAGGGCACCAGGGGCAGCTTGGCGCGTTCTGGTGAGTGGTCGAGGGTGGGGCGCGGCTCTGCAGAGCGAGCAAAAACCAGGGGCGCGGCGCGGCGGCTCGGTGCACGCGCGTGCAAAACGTGCGCTCTGGGCGCGCCCAGAGCGTGCACGCCATCTGCTCGGTAGAATGCCAACGTATGCTAGAGAGTTTGGATGAGGCTGGAGATTAACATGCCTAGGTTAGGGTTTGAGAGAAGATCAGTGGACATGGTGATTGGGCAAAACAAGTAGGTCCATAGTTCAGACTAAAACTCATGTCAAAACTGATCATGCCCATAAGGTGTTTGACAAAATGCCAAGGGCACTAAGGCATTTCTTGGAGTGGCCAAAATCTCCAGATCAGGGTCTCTTTAGGTGTAGGAGGTGGTGGTCAGGCTAGTTTTCCAAATGTAGACACTTGCTAGTGCAATAATTTGAGAAAAAACAATTTTGGGCAGAAACTAAAGGCTGTCATTCCATGGGCCAAAAATATCCCAATGATTTCATGCTCTTGGACTTAAGGGTTTTGTAGGAATGACTACAAGTAGGGAAAAGAACCATGGATAAAAGAGCAAGTAAGAATATGGTTGTAGTACAAATCCTCAAGTTGAACCAGAATGGAAATGAGGTTGATTCACTCAAATCTTTCAAAGAGCCTAACTAGGCTTTTGCATAAAGTTGAAAAATATACTCCTATTGATATCCCATAATTTTGGTGGAAGTTTTTAAGAAATATTTAAATAGGTTGTCGTGTAAAATTGCCCACTTGACCAGATTTGAAAATCTGGTGTAGAACTCCAATTCTCCAATGAACAGAAGATATTATTGCACAAAAGTGATTTGGAGACATCACATGACATCTCCAAAATTTGGTTGGAATATTTGGATAATTTATCAAATGGTTGTAGTTCAAATAGAGCTTCAAAATTAATGAAAACCTATTATAAGAAATAATGCTCAGACGGCAATAAATTATGCAAATGAATCCGCTGATAATGGAAGTGTTTTTCTTGAGAGGGTAAAAAGTCCAATAAAATTGGGAAGTTTTTTTCACTTGAGGTAAAAACTCCATAAAAATAAAGGGAAGAATGGTTATGAAATCAAAATAGTTTTCCAGAAAATAAAAGTTTAAGTTCCTAGCAAAAATTTTAATTAACAAAACAAGGTTAAAATATTTGGGGTGTCACACTTGCTCCGACGTCGTCCCGCGCCGCCCCGACGCCGTCCCGCACAGCCCCAACGCCGTCACCGCCCGCGACGCCGCCGGCCCTGCCTCGCTCGTCGCCCGTCGCCGCGCCGCCCCTCACGCACCGTCGCCGTCGCCATCCCCTGCCCGTCGCCCTCGCCGCGCCCCTCACGCCGTCGCCATCCCCATGAGCTTATATGAATTTTGCTAATTTAATTAGATGTGTAGTTAATTTAGATGTGTAGTAATTTAGATGTGTAGTTAATTGAGTTAGATTTTGTTCATAGATTTCTTTGTTAGATTTTTTTCATATTGTGTAATTTGTTCATATTGTGTTAGATTTTTTTCTGTTCATAGATTTTTTTGGTGATATTATTGTTGAATATGCATGTTTGCATGTTCATATATATGCAAAGATCGAATATGTCATTTTTTTATGATTTTTCTGTTCATAGACTTTTTATGTTTTTTCTGTTGTAATTTTGTTCATAGAATTTTAATAATTTTTTTGTTCATAGAATTTTCTTTGTCAATTTATGTATATGTTCATATTGTGTATGTATAGGAAAATTGTGTATGATCAAAGTCATTTATG
>CAJFDF010001497.1:12293-35148 GCA_904067115.1 Aegilops sharonensis | reverse complement strand
CATTGAGGTCTACTGTCATCCAAATGAAGAATGAGGAGCAAAAAAGCACGCAAGAGGGTGGGGGGACGGAAAGGTAGTACATTGGTGTGTTGTTATTCAACCGGCCATAACCCATCGTGTATATATGAGGCAACTGGACCGGAAAATGCCAACGGTGACTGACAACCATTGTGGACATTTTCAAAATACAATTTTCTACAAAGCAAACAATCTCAAAAAATATTGTGAACACACATACACATGTATGCGATGTATATGTAAAATTCCATAACATTATATTTTCACACGTGGCATACACAAAAAAGATTAAAATAAGTATTTCTAAATGGGCTGACATTTATGTTATTGGGCCAGAATTATTTTTTTGTACAGCCTACAAATCACAACTTTTTCAAACGAATTTCCATACGTTCGTGCGGAACACATATAAGTTTTCACAGAATTTTTTTCAAATTTTCTTGTAACTTTTAAACGGGCTTTTTGATTTTTTGAAAATACCATCCACCATGGTGGTCGAGCACCAAAAGTCCGCACTCGCAACTGGACTTTCTATACAAGACAATGACTCAAGGCTCGGGAGTACGCTCCAAGGAGGTTCGATGGCCATTCGTAGCATGGGGATGTCTGAGATTTTTTTGACGCGAACAGCAGGAGCTCTGCCTTTGCATTATAGAAGAGGGAAAATGGTCCAGTTAATAGGGAAACCGGACCCGAAAACCATACAACGCGCGGTTAATATGGGAAACCGGCAAAAAAAACCACACCCAACAACTCATGGCACATCATCTGTGCCGGAAACAAGAGCCCCCAGACCTAGGAACGGAGGCCATGCCTTGTATCCAACAAAGACGAACTCCGCAAACACCCACAAACTCTCTACAATGGCAGCACACCGAAGTGCACCCTCGCAACAGAAATGGTCAAGCATTGGCCTGAACTAATGCGCGCACCGCCTCGATCGCTTTGGGCGTGTGTTCCTTCTTGTACATCTGCAGATAGTGTTGCATCTTCTCATTTAGGTCTTCCTCAGATGCTTTTCCTTTGCTCTTGAGTGTTGAAACCTCTCCAAAGACCTCCGCCCGCCTATACTCCGCGTGCTTGGCTACAGGAATGTCGCAATCTTTGTTTTTCTTGTCCAAACGGCAGCTTCGTCGCTGAAAGAGAGAAGGGGATGTCTGAGATGAAGGTTGCACACTTGTGGTTAGGTTCGAGCTTGTACTAGCCTCCGAGCGCATGACCAAGCGCTTCTGTTTAGGCTCAGAGCTCCCTTAGAACCTCTGAGTGTCCTCCTAGCAATTGGTTGCACAAGTCTATTTTGTTGCGTACTGCCTCAGAATAATATAATCCACAAAGATAAGTTATTCGTCTTGACGAGATGCACAAATTAATGTTGAGCATTTTCCCATTTGATGTTATATTTAGGAAGATTTTGTGCAGGACAAAAGTTGTGGTTAACATGCACATTGTGAGAGCTAGAGTTGCACCAAAGACTCGTGCAACTTTAGGTGTAGAAATTAAGTTCATTCCTAATACTGAGGTCACAATGTGAGGTCACCATAATTGAAAATGAAAATACAACTAGGCGATCTCCAATGGAAAACAATCGATGATGAAGACCATCGCTAAGAATTTCTCAATCGACTTAGAAATACACTTGTTTAACTCGTGTACGCTATATTAAAGATTGATGCCCTCTAGTGTAAGGGATTGGTGTGGCACGTCCGACATGTGAGCAATAAGCCTTGAACCATTAGAAATTAGCAAGTAAGCCTCCTATTATCTTGTTTATATTTGTCAACTAAACTTTGTAGGAATTGTTTATATTTGTCTAGTGTAAGGGATTGTTTATCCCCTACACTAAGCTTTGTAGGAATAATAGAAAAGACACATCCCTGTTAAAAACGAACACTAAGGAAAAAAATCCATGTTAAAACCAAAAGTTACAACAAGGTACTTTTAAGTCGTCATTGCTAGCTCTACCTTTTGCATCTCGGTTTTACTCTATGCTTCCGGTGAAACAATCAAATAAAACTAAACATGGGAAAGTTAGGCTGATTTCACAGGTTTCGATAGCCTCCTCAGTACCCACCCCAATAGGTAAGAAGCTTATATCGTTGAACACTTGAACACGCTTTGGACCGGGACACATCACTTACAAGGCAGACTGTCTAACAGCTGATCGTCACGATACAGTAGACTAGAATCACAAACGAACAAAGTAGAAGCACCACTACCAAAAACAAACTCAACATAATCTCTCAGCCACTATGTCAAGTAAGACCAAAGCATCGGCACTTGACAAACAGAAAGACACTTGACATACAAGAAGATTCCGGTAGTGAGGGAGCCATCGACCTGCATGACCAAACACCACTTATTATCTAGTGCCCGCCGCGATGAAAACAACAAGAAAACATAGAAGTGTGGTACTTTTACTCCACATGGCATTGTGTCAGGGATGGACCCAAGTTGAGAAGAGTGGGGGCCTAGGACCCCGCTCAAAATATGAAATTTCTATAGGATTTCTTCATACATTTAGGCAAAGATGCTAAAACTCGCAGAATTTAAAACAAATGTGCCTCCACTCGTATATTTTGCCCCACTCAAAATAGTTTGTAGGTCTGACACTGCATTGTGGCACTACCGGGATCGACGAGTTTGCCGAGCGTTTTCTTCTGTCGGACACTCGGCAAAGCCCCTCCTCAACAGACTGCAGTGGAATGGCATATCCACCATGAAGACGCTGTTATGAAAGACACAAAAATCTAAAATAGAAGAAACCTGAAATGCCATGGTGGTCTCTGTTCATTGTGTTAGATGGATCTCTGGTACGTAGTATGTATTACCATGCAATCACCAATTACAGCTGGCGCATGATCTGCTAAGAAAAAGCCTAGCGCGTGCAACACGGGGGCAACAGAAAAAAGGCCACTAGAGCTGTTCGTCTTCAATCTCTGCTAAGAAGAAACCATATATAATTTATATTGTGATCTGTTTTGATTGTGTTCGATCTCTGGCTCCCTGACATATGTATACTTTATATTAGCATGCAAAATCAAATTTGTTGTTCTGTGTTGTCATAGATGTGTTGTCTTCGACATATCATTGGAGCATACCAGTGTGTTGAAGGGACGTACACCCATTATTACATTTTTTTTGTAAGTACAGCCATCAGACAAATCTACACTTGTATCCATGATTGGAAGTCAGAAAGAGATCTCTTTGCTGGTGATCAGTCGGGCTCGTATCACCTGCTCTTCTTAATCATCTTCTTAATCATCTTGATGTGTTGTGCATGCATGTGAGGGGCGATCGGTCCCGTGCATATGGACTGATGCGTCTAGCTAGTGTCAGCTGTCATCGTGTCATGTCAATGTGGATGGGGTCGATCTCAGGTTACACCTTGGACGTGATATGTGTTGTGTATGGCCGTGCACATGTTTGTCAAAACCCTCAATTCTGTTGAACGAAATATAGGAAATTATCTTTCACATACCATTGGAGCATTAGAAGAGAAATGACCACACACAGTCCTCCACCGCTGTAGCCATATGTGTTTTCCGACCCCTTTAAGATGCAGGTTGCTATCTTGTGCAAGATATTATGATCCACAATCATGCTGTCATGAGGGACAACAAAGGACGCTTAACTAGCAGGGAAATATAGATAACATAGCTGCGTCACCGATACCCTGTATGTAGAGTGTTTTTAGTAGCAGTGTTAGGTTTCAGTAGCTTGCAACCAAGTGCAAACCCATATATTATTAGCTATAAACAATGGTTTGATACTCCCTCTGAATAGATTATTAGCGACCAGGTGGCTCTTGCAGGCGCGCTGCGCGCAGCTACACGAAGGTGCGTGCAACACGAGGTCAACAGGTGCTTGCCCGATCATATTCGTGTTCCTTTTTGTATCCGATGATCAACTCGTATAACATGCTCATTAAAAAAGTTTAAGGTTTTTTTTGTTGTAAGCAGTTTCCCTTTTTCACTGACTGGCAGTTATCACCAACTTATATCAGATAAGAAGACTTAGTTTCCCTTTTTCTAATATTTTTTTTGTTTTCCCAAATTGGATGTATGTAGACCCATGTCTCAGAAGTCCACACCGTGTTTTTTCTAGGTAATGCCATCATGGCTCACTTCATTCATTTGGCATAATGGTTAGATTGTTTGAGAGGGCATTTATAAGAAAATTAGCAGGTTCATCAACCCAATTACAAGATAACCTATTATCATAAGCGGATTTTGCTAAAGTATGGGCTACCTCATTCAATCCTATCATTCCAGCCATGATGAAGCACTCTGCGTAAGGTGCCGCAGGCTCGTTCCAAATTCCCTCCGTCCCATACAAGCATTAATCACCTCCACTGAATCAGATTCAATTTGAATGGAATGAAACGCCAATCTGTTTGCAACTAGCAGGCCCTGTTTCATTGCCGCGGATTCTTCCGTGTGTGCATCTGTAACATGACAAATATGGGAGCATGCTGCCGCAACAAAAACTCCATGAACATCTCTGATAACTGCACCAGTAGATCCCTCTACCCTATTCCACGTGAAATGATGCATTGACATTGACTTTAACTGTTCTATTGGATGGTTTCCTGACATATGTATACTTTATATTAGCATGCAAAATCACAATTTGGTGTTTTGTGTTGTCATGGATGTGTTGTCTTTGACATATCATTGGAGCATATCAGTGTGTTGAAGGGACGTACACCCATTATTACATTTTTTTGTAAGTACAGCCATCAAACAAATCTACACTTGTATCCATGATTGGAAGTCAGAAAGAGATCTCTTTGCTGGTGATCAGTCAGGCTCGTATCACCTGCTCTTCTTAATCATCTTGATGTGTCGTGCATGCATGTGAGGGGCGATCGGTCCCGTGCATATGGACTGATGCGTCTAGCTAGTGTCAGTTGTCATCGTGTCATGTCTATGTGGATGGGGTCGATCTCAGGTTACACCTTGGACGTGATATGTGTTGTGTATGGCCGTGCACATGTTTGTCAAAACCCTCAATTCTGTTGAACGAAATATAGGAAATTATCTTTCACATACCATTGGAGCATTAGAAGAGAAATGACCACACACAGTCCTCCACTGATGTAGCCATATGTGTTTTCCGACCCCTTTAAGATGCAGGTTGCTATCTTGTGCAAGATATTATGATCCGCAATCATGCTGTCATGAGGGACAACAAAGGACGCTTAACTAGCAAGGAAATATAGATAACATAGTTGCGTCACCGATACCCTGTATGTAGAGTGTTTTTAGTAGCAGTGTTAGGTATCAGTAGCTTGCAACCAAGTGCAAACCCATATATTATTAGCTATAAACAATGGTTTGATACTCCCTCTGAATAGATTATTAGCGACCAGGTGGTTCTTGCAGGCGCGCTGCGCGCAGCTACACGAAGGTGCGTGCAACACGAGGTCAACAGGTGCTCGCCCGATCATATTCGTGTTCCTTTTTGTATCCGATGATTAACTCGTATAACATGCTTATTAAAAAAGTTTATGTTTTTTTGTTGTAAGTAGTTTCCGTTTTTCACTGACTGGCAGTTATCACCAACTTATATCAGATAAGAAGACTTAGTTTCCCTTTTCCTAATATTTTTTTTTGTTTTCCCAAATTGGATGTATGTAGGCCCATGTCTCAAAAGTCCACACCGTGTTTTTCTAGGTAATGCCATCATGGCTCACTTCATTCATTTGGCATAATGGTTACATTGTTTGAGAGGGCATTTATAAGAAAATTAGGAGGTTCATCAACCCAATTACAAGATAACCTATTATCATAAGCGGATTTTGCTAAAGTATGGGCTACCTCATTCGATCCTATCATTCCAGCCATGATTAAGCACTCTGCATAAGGTGCCGCAGGCTCGTTCAAAATTCCCTCCGTTCCATACAAGCATTAATCACCTCCACTGAATCAGATTCAATTTGAATGGAATGAAACGGCAATGTGTTTGCAACTAGCAGGCCCTGTTTCATTGCCGCGGATTCTGTCGTGTGTGCATCTGTAACATGACAAATATGGGAGCATGCTGCCGCAACAAAAACTCCATGAACATCTCTGATAGCTGCACCAGTAGATCCCTCTACCCTATTCCACGTGAAATGATGCATTGACATTGACTTTAACTGTTCTATTGGCTGGTTTCCTGACATATGTATACTTTATATTAGCATGCTAAATCACAATTTGTTGTTCTGTGTTGTCATGGATGTGTTGTCCTTTACATATCATTGGAGCATATCAGTGTGTTGAAGGGACGTACACCCATTATTACTTTTTTTGTAAGTACAGCCATCAGACAAATCTACACTTGTATCCATGATTGGAAGTCAGAAAGAGATCTCTTTGCTGGTGATCAGTCAGGCTCGTATCACCTGCTCTTCTTAATCATCTTGATGTGTCGTGCATGCATGTGAGGGGCGATCAGTCCCGTGCATATGGACTAATGCGTCTAGCTAATATCAGCTGTCATCGTGTCATGTCTATGTGGATGGGGCCGATCTCAGGTTACACCTTGGACGTGATATGTGTTGTGTATGGCCGTGCACATCTTTGTCAAAACCCTCAATTATGTTGAATGAAATATAGGAAATTATCTTTCACATACCATTGGAGCATTAGAAGAGAAATGACCACACACAGTCCTCCACCGCTGTAGCCATATGTGTTTTCCGACCCCTTTAAGATGCAGGTTGCTATCTTGTGCAAGATACTCTAATCCGCAATCATGCTGTCATGAGGGACAACAAAGGACGCTTAACTAGCAGGGAAATGTAGATAACATAGCTGCGTCACCGATACCCTGTATGTAGACTGTTTTTAGTAGCAGTGTTAGGTATCAATAGCTTGCAACCAAGTGCAAACCCATATATTATTAGCTATAAACAATGGTCTGATACTCCCTCTGAATAGATTATTAGCGACCAGGTGGCTCTTGCAGGCGCGCTGCGCGCAGCTACACGAAGGTGCGTGCAACACGAGGTCAACAGGTGCTCGCCCGATCATATTCGTGTTACTTTTTGTATCCGATGATCAACTCGTATAACATGCTTATTAAAAAAGTTTATGTTTTTTTTTGTTGTAAGCAGTTTCCCTTTTTCACTGAGCGACAGTTATCACCAACTTAAATCAGATAAGAAGACTTAGTTTCGCTTTTTCTAATATTTTTTTTGTTTTCCCAAATTGGATGTATGTAGACCCATGTCTCAAAAGTCCACACCGTGTTTTTCTAGGTAATGCCATCATGGCTCACTTCATTCATTTGGCATAATGGTTACATTGTAGAGAGGGCACTTATAAGAAAATTAGGAAGTTCATCAACCCAATTACAAGATAACCTATTATCATAAGCGGATTTTGCTAAAGTATGGGCTACCTTATTCGATCCTATCATTCCAGCCATGATGAAGCACTCTGCATAAGGTGCTGCAGGCTCGTTCCAAATTCCCTCCGTCCCATACAAGCATTAATCACCTCCACTGAATCAGATTCAATTTGAATGGAATGAAACGCCAATGTGTTTGCAACTAGCAGGCCCTGTTTCATTGCCGCGGATTCTGCCGTGTGTGCATCTGTAACATGACAAATAAGGGAGCATGCTGCCGCAACAAAAACTCCATGAACATCTCTGATAACTGCACCAGTAGATCCCTCTACCCTATTGCACGTGAAATGATGCATTAACATTGACTTTAACTGTTCTATTGGATGGCTTCCTGACATATGTATACTTTATATTAGCATGCAAATCACAATTTGTTGTTCTGTGTTGTCATGGATGTGTTGTCTTTGACATATCATTGGAGCATATCAGTGTGTTGAAGGGACGTACACCCATTATTACATTTTTTTGTAAGTACAGCCATCAGACAAGTCTACACTTGTATCCATGATTGGAAGTCAGAAAGAGATCTCTTTGCTGGTGATCAGTCAGGCTCGTATCACCTGCTCTTCTTAATCATCTTGATGTATCGTGCATGCATGTGAGGGGCGATCAGTCCCGTGCATATGGACTGGTGCGTCTAGCTAGTGTCAGCTGTCATCGTGTCATGTCTATGTGGATGGGGTCGATCTCAGGTTACACCTTGGACGTGATATGTGTTGTGTATGTCCGTGCACATGTTTGTCAAAACCCTCAATTCTGTTGAACGAAATATAGGAAATTATCTTTCACATACCATTGGAGCATTAGAAGAGAAATGACCACACACAGTCCTCCACCGCTGTAGCCATATGTGTTTTCCGACCCCTTTAAGATGCAGGTTGCTATCTTGTGCAAGATATTATGATCCGCAATCATGCTGTCATGAGGGACAACAAAGGACGCTTAACTAGCAGGGAAATATAGATAACATAGCTGTGTCACCGATACCCTGTATGTAGACTGTTTTTAGTAGCAGTGTTAGGTATCAGTAGCTTGCAACCAAGTGCAAACCCATATATTATTAGCTATAAACAATGGTTTGATACTCCCTCTG
This sequence comes from Aegilops sharonensis, assembly GCA_904067115.1. NCBI lineage: Eukaryota > Viridiplantae > Streptophyta > Magnoliopsida > Poales > Poaceae > Aegilops > Aegilops sharonensis. The sequence goes on along the minus strand of CAJFDF010001497.1, from coordinate 26,639 downwards.
AATAGATTATTAGCGACCAGGTGGCTCTTGCAGGCGCGCTGCGCGCAGCTACACGAAGGTGCGTGCAACACGAGGTCAAGAGGTGCTCGCCCGATCATATTCATGTTCCTTTTTGTATCCGATGATCAACTCGTATAACATGCTTATTAAAAAAGTTTATGTTTTTTTTGTTGTAAGCAGTTTCCCATTTTCACTGACTGGCAGTTATCACCAACTTATATCAGATAAGAAGACTTAGTTTCCCTTTTCCTAATATTTTTTTTCCCAAATTGGATGTATGTAGACCAATGTCTCAAAAGTCCACACCGTGTTTTTCTAGGTAATGCCATCATGGCTCACTTCATTCATTTGGCATAACGGTTACATTGTTTGAGAGGGCATTTATAAGAAAATTAGGAGGTTCATCAACCCAATTACAAGATAACATATTATCATAAGCGGATTTTGCTAAAGTATGGGCTACCTCATTCGATCCTATCATTCCAGCCATGATGAAGCACTCTGCATAAGGTGTCGCAGGCTCGTTCCAAATTCCCTCCGTCCCATACAAGCATTAATCACCTCCGCTGAATCAGATTCAATTTGAATGGAATGAAACGCCAATGTGTTTGCAACTAGCAGGCCCTGTTTCATTGCCGCAGATTCTGCCGTGTGTGCATCTGTAACATGACAAATATGGGAGCATGCTGCCGCAACAAAAACTCCATGAACATCTCTGATAACTGCACCAGTAGATCCCTCTACCCTATTCCACGTGAAATGATGCATTGACATTTACTTTAACTGTTCTATTGGATGGTTTCCTGACATATGTATACTTTATATTAGCATGCAAAATCACAATTTGTTGTTCTTTGTTGTCATGGATGTGTTGTCTTTGACATATCATTGGAGCATATCAGTGTGTTGAAGGGACGTACACCCGTTATTACATTTTTCTGTAAGTACAGCCATCAGACAAATCTACACTTGTATCCATGATTGGAAGTCAGAAAGAGATCTCTTTGCTGGTGATCAGTCAGGCTCGTATCACTTGCTCTTCTTAATCATCTTGATGTGTCGTGCATGCATGTGAGGGGCGATCAGTCCCGTGCATATGGACTGATGCGTCTAGCTAGTGCCAGCTGTCATCGTGTCATGTCAATGTGGATGGGGTCGATCTCAGGTTACACCTTGGACGTGATATGTGTTGTGTATGGCCGTGCACATGTTTGTCAAAACCCTCAATTCTGTTGAACGAAATATAGGAAATTATCTTTCACATACCATTGGAGCATTAGAAGAGAAATGACCACACACAGTCCTCCACCGCTGTAGCCATATGTGTTTTCCGACCCCTTTAAGATGCAGGTTGCTATCTTGTGCAAGATATTATGATCCGCAATCATGCTGTCATGAGGGACAAAAAAGGATGCTTAACTAGCAGGGAAATATAGATAACATAGCTGCGTCACCGATACCCTGTATGTAGAGTGTTTTTAGTAGCAGTGTTAGGTATCAGTAGCTTGCAACCAAGTGCAAACCCATATATTATTAGCTATAAACAATGGTTTGATACTCCCTCTAAATAGATTATTAGCGATCAGGTGGCTCTTGCAGGCGCGCTGCGCGCAGCTACACGAAGATGCGTGCAACACGAAGTCAACAGGTGCTCGCCCGATCATATTCGTGTTCCTTTTTGTATCCGATGATCAACTCGTATAACATGCTTATTAAAAAAGTTTATGTTTTTTTTTGTTGTAAGAAGTTTCCCTTTTTCACTGACTGGCAGTTATCACCAACTTATATCAGATAAGAAGACTTAGTTTCCCTTTTCCTAATATTTTTTTTTGTTTTCCCAAATTGGATGTATGTAGGCCCATGTCTCAAAATTCCACACCGTGTTTTTCTAGGTAATGCCATCATGGCTCACTTCATTCATTTGGCATAATGGTTACATTGTTTGAGAGGGCATTTATAAGAAAATTAGGAGGCTCATCAACCCAATTACAAGATAACCTATTATCATAAGCGGATTTTGCTAAAGTATGGGCTACCTCATTCGATCCTATCATTCCAGCCATGATGAAGCACTCTGCATAAGGTGCCGCAGGCTCGTTCCAAATTCCCTCCGTCCCATACAAGCTTTAATCACCTCCACTGAATCAGATTCAATTTGAATGGAATGAAACGCCAATGTGTTTGCAACTAGCAGGCCCTGTTTCATTGCCGCGGATTCTGCCGTGTGTGCATCTGTAACATGACAAATATGGGAGCATGCTGCCGCAACAAAAACTCCATGAACATCTCTGATAACTGCACCAGTAGATCCCTCTACCCTATTCCACGTGAAATGATGCATTGACATTGACTTTAACTGTTCTATTGGATGGTTTCTTCCACTTCAAACCCTTGCAGTCTAGAGGTCCATTCTTTGAATCTATTGCTCTTTGGTGATTTAGACAGATATCACACACATCCATCACACATCTAGCAGAATGAGGGCTCTTCTCATGATGTGTTTGCTGACGATGGATCCACCAAAGATACCAACATGTTGTTGAGATTCCTTCCTTGAGCGATACACCTGGCATATTCGGCATGCAGGCATCAGGAAGGTGCAGAAGATGTTCAAGAACAATCGAACCAGATCTATCATCTCGAATCGCATCAGAAATCAGTTGTGACAGTCCTAGTAAGGACCACATCTCCTTCGCCCGTGCACATCCAAACAGAAAATGCAAAACATCTTCCGGTCCCTGTGAACATATAGGACATTGACCAATGTTCCAAGATGCCTATTAATTAACCAGAATTGATTTAAGAGGTAAAATGCCATGTACAGCCTTCCAACAGAAAATTTTAATTTTGCCTGGGATCCGCAGTTTCCATAACATGGACCATACTGGATTAGATGCCGAACCCCCTGCCGATGGTAGGTTTCTGTTAATGAACTGGTGCTTCCACTTACGATGATATGCAGCCTTGACAGCAAAATACCCAGAGTTTATGCCGTGCTAGAAGCCACAAACTCCTCAAACGAATTATAGCTCAAACGGATCCGAAGAATTCTGCTAATAACTAGATTGAAAATATCCCATGGGGGATTCTTCATCCCATGTTTCCATCAAGGGGTCAATCAGTTCATTCACTTTCGTGATCACAACTCCAACTCTCGGTCTAATTATTTTCGTGGAGGGGTTAGACGATGGAATCCAGTGATCCTCCCAAATGTTAATCTTCTCGCCATTGCCAATTCTCCAAATATTGCCCTGTTTGAAGATTTGAATTCCCCTCAAAAAATACTTTTCCATGTAAAAATCCACGCCATGTTATTAGTGCTTAAGTTATTCATATGCACTGCTAGAATCACCCTATGTGCCGAGTTCGAAAATAACTCCGCAGAGCCCATATTAAACACAGTGAAATCTTGCCGAGTGCCAAATTCGTTGCATCACACTCGTCTGGACGGGCCTGGCAATCATTAATACTATCGAGTTCATTCTATTGTGAACTCAATGAATATTTAAACAATGTTTGCTGAGTTCCTACCGAAAAAACTTGGTAAACCACACCATCAGACGGGGCGGACGGATAGTTGACGGCCATGCCACGAGTCACCATAGTTTGCTGAGTTTTAGCAGCCCAAACTCGGCAAAGTACGGCAAATAGGAATATGCCACGTGCCAGCACCTATTGCCCAGTACAAAATATCTACCGAGTTCTTTAGTCAGAAGAACTGGGCAAATTCTTTGCCGAGTTTGGCACTCGGCAGTAGTGTGTCCAGTAATGGGCCGACGCGTGGCACTACCTTTTTGCCGTGTTCCATATTTCATCAAGTGCATGTTCAACACAACTGGGTAAATTGTTTTGCCAAGTTTGGCACTCGGCAGTAATTTGTCCAATAAAGGACCGATGCATGGCACTGCCTTATTGTCGTATTTCATATATCACCAAGTACACATTCAACGTAGCTGGGCAAATTCTTTGCCGAATTTGGCACTCGGCAGTAGTGTGTCCATTAAGGGGCTGGCATGTGGCACTGCCCTATTGCCGTGTTCCATATTTCGCCAAGTGCACGTTCAACGCAGCTGGGAAAAATGTTTGCCGAGTTTGGCACTTGGCAGTAATTTGTCCAATAAGGGACCAACACGTGGCACTGCCTTATTGCCGTGTTCCATATATCGCCGAGTGCACGTTCAACGCAGCTGGCCGAAATATTTGCCGAGTTTCATGTGGAAAACTCGCTAAATATTTGTCCTTTGCCAAGTTGCCCTCTCGGTGAAGATTGAGTCTGCCTACGGCTAACTCAGAACAAGTAAACAATTTAATTAGATCTGTAACGTCCATCTTAATAGATAGACAATTTACTTCTAACAGATACACAACTTACTTTTAATTTAACTAAGAGCATCTCCAGCCGCGCCCCCAACAGGCTCCTCAGGCGTTTTTTCCGCACCGGCGCCGAAAAATCGGCCCAGCCATGCCTCCAAGAGCACGTTTTTCGCCGGTTTGGGCGGAAACTGGCGCCGGCGGACCCAGGCCGAACCCGGCACGCTGGGGGGCGCCCGGGGGCGCCGGGGCGAGCGGTTTTGGCGCGAAAGAGCCGCGGGCCAGCCGCGTCAGCGACACGACGCCTCGTCTTCCCTCAGAACACCTCGGTTTCCCGTGGGGAATCCATGGAAAGGCTGCCGCCGGTTAGCCTTGCCATTTATTCCTCACGGGCGGCGCGGCGACGCCTCCTTTCCCGCCACGAGTACACACGGCGTGGGCTATAAAACCAGCGGCTCCCCCTTGCCGCTGGCCACACCAGCCCGAGCCCAAAACCCGCCGCCGATCTCTGCCTCTCTCCCGTCCGCCGCCGAGCGTCGCCTATCTCTTGCCTCCCCTTCCCTTCCCGATGGTCGAACACTTCCCCGGCGACGCCGCGGCGGCCAACGGCTTCGGCCGCCGCTCGCTCCATGAGTGGGAGGTGTGGCTCCTGTTCGAGGCCAACATCCCGGCGCCGCCGAACATGCGCGTCGGGCCGACGGGGTGGAGGCTCAGCAACGGGGGCGTCCCCATCCCCCCGGTGCCCGACGTCGACGTGCGCCCCGGCATCTTCGCCGCCGTGGTCAACCGTGTGCGTTCGTCCCTGACGGACGAGCAGCATGGCCAGGACGAGGGAGGCATGGTCGTCCTCGATGACAGCGATGACGACGATGTGCCGCCGCCACTGGTCCGCCATGGAGACGCCGGGCAGGGGTCCAGCCTGGGCGGCCGCGCCATCCGGAAGTTGAAGGCCGACGACGAAGACGAGGACGGCGGCGACGTAGGCGACTTCGCCGCGCTCATCGACTTCTTCGCCCCGTAGTTGGTTTTTTTTAAATAACTTATGTAACGTCAAACATGTCCAATATTATGTCAAGTTTGCTAAACTTTGCCGAACTTTGACGAATTTGTTTTTTTTTTAACCTGCGTCTGGGGGCGACCCTGGGGCGAGCGGCTGGGAACCCGCTCGCCCCCGTGCCGATTTTAGCGCCGGCTCGCCCCCAGGGGCGCGTAAAATCGCCGCCTGGGAGGGCAACAGCTAGAGATGCTCTAACATTCCCACGATTTCCCTAAATTAACTAGCATTTTCTACACACATTCATGCACATTTTACCAAAAAGAAAAAAAAGGTGAAGAAGCTCATCACGCGTGCTCCTCCCTGTGCTTGCGCACACCGGTGCCGATGCGATGAGGATGGAGGTGGCCGGCATCGATCGCGGATGCGACGTTGTCCGCTGATTTAACGGCGGCGGATCCCGGGACCACGGCTCCAACTGAGGCAGGGCTTATGGCCGCGGCTGCGACGGACACGCCGTCCGTCGGCGTAGCTGTTGTGGTGACGTCCGTGGCGGCCGTCCGCGCAGTGGATGACTCTGTCGCCAAATTTATGCAACGACGACTTCGATGTGGAGAGGCGGCGGCGTGGCTAGGAGAAGGAGAGGCGGCCGTGTGACCGTGCTTCATTGTCGGGGTGGAGAGGGAAGCTAAGGTGATGGCTATTGCAGGTGTGAGGGTTTTCGTGTGGCGCGAGCCCTCGCCCATTCCCCATTTAAAGTGAAGGGTCATTGATTGTCGAGTTGTTAGAAATCGGCATAGACAGACGCACGGTCAGTTGGTCAACTACATGTGACTCGACGGCCCACATGTCAGCGTTTGCCGAGTTGTTGTCTGATAGAACTCAGCAACGCATGACCCCTGGCATTTCAATTTAAAAAAATGAAAAATAGAAAATGTTACCGAGCCAGGTTTAGCCGAAACTCGGCAAAGTGTGACCCCTCGCATTCTGATTTAAGAAAATAAAAGTGCTCTACGGCAGGGCTTACCTGTCAGACTTCATTGAATTTTTTTTATCGGGAACTCGGCGAACTTGAGACTCTGCCGAGTTGTTTTTGTTGGCCGGGTCGTTTTTCATTGGAACCAGGCAAAGCCATAGCTATGCCAAGTTGCTTGCCACTACCAAGTCTAATTTTCGATCAAGCTCGGCAGATAAAAGTTTGCCGAGTAAAGTTTCCAATAGAGTGAACTTATGTATATGTGATTTGCTTTTGCGATTAGTTTTATGCCATGCGCCGCAGGCCCATCCCCGAGAATCTGTAGGATCTTGTTTTGAAGAAAAATTCATGGTTTTGAAGCCGCGGTGGTTGTGGAGCCAGCGTACACGAGGGACATGCCAGCTATAAATACGCACATATCGACCCATGGATGGATCACACTGGCATCAGCATGGGCATGGAGAAGAAGAGCGTGGCCATCATCGGCGCCGGCGTGAGCGGGCTGGCGGCCTGCAAGCACCTGCTGGAGCGCGGGTGCCGGCCAGTGGTCTTCGAGGCGGACGCCGTCGTCGGCGGTGTGTGGGCGCACACCCCGGACTGCACCAGGCTCCAGACGTCGCGGACCATGTACCAGTACACGGACTTCCCGTGGCCGGACTCCGTCACGGAGGAGTACCCCAGCAACCACCAGGTCGCCGACTACCTCCACGCCTACGCCCGCCACTTCGGGGTGCTCGACTGCATCCGGTTCGGGCATCGCGTCGCCGGGATGGAGTACGTCGGCGTGGCCGAGGAGGAGGTGAAGGCGTGGGAGGAATGGGCCGGCTGCGCCGACGCATTTGGCTCCGGCGACGGACAGTGGCGCCTCACTGTGGCCGACGACCAAGGTCACATGCAGGTAAGGAATATACTACATTTTGGTAATACGGATGAAGATATGCATCCAATCTTGTCCCCTGCAGTGCAGCAGCAGCAGCAACAACAACAACAACAACAACAACAATCTAATCTTCCCGACCCGCGCGCTAGCTGCAAAAAATTAATTGAAGAAAATGTTATGTTATACTCTTGGTGCTATATAAAACTTTGACGGGGTGTTACAATTTGTTACTAGATATTCTCCTCCAACACATATCATCTACTGTACTACTTTACTTTTCACGTGTGATTATTCATAAACATTTATTCTCTAGGTACACATGGCGGACTTTGTGATTCTTTGTATTGGAAGGTTCAGCACTGTTCCCAACATACCTAAATTACCCCCTGGTAGAGGCCCGGAAGCATTTGATGGAGAAGTGATCCACTCAATTGACTACTCTAAAATGGGTAGCAAAGAAGCTAAGGAGATGATCAAGGGCAAGCGTGTGACTATTGTTGGCTATGGACACTCAGCCCTTGACATTGCTAATGAATGTGTAGATGTGAATGGTACAGATATATAACCCTTCATTTTAAACATACCTTTGTTTCTCTCGTGCATAGGATAATATATAAGACTTAGAGCATGTAAATTGAAGCACTATTATATCCATTTTTCTACATCATTCCATATTACACATTTGGTGTGTATTGTCTATAATGATTATCTGCTCTTAGTTTTAATAGTNCTCCAACACATATCATCTACTGTACTACTTTACTTTTCACGTGTGATTATTCATAAACATTTATTCTCTAGGTACACATGGCGGACTTTGTGATTCTTTGTATTGGAAGGTTCAGCACTGTTCCCAACATACCTAAATTACCCCCTGGTAGAGGCCCGGAAGCATTTGATGGAGAAGTGATCCACTCAATTGACTACTCTAAAATGGGTAGCAAAGAAGCTAAGGAGATGATCAAGGGCAAGCGTGTGACTATTGTTGGCTATGGACACTCAGCCCTTGACATTGCTAATGAATGTGTAGATGTGAATGGTACAGATATATAACCCTTCATTTTAAACATACCTTTGTTTCTCTCGTGCATAGGATAATATATAAGACTTAGAGCATGTAAATTGAAGCACTATTATATCCATTTTTCTACATCATTCCATATTACACATTTGGTGTGTATTGTCTATAATGATTATCTGCTCTTAGTTTTAATAGTTTCCTGCATAAAATTGAAACCATACGATTATAATTGTATTGTTTATATGTTCTTTAGGTATCGAGAAACCGTGTACAATGATTGTCCGAACCAAGCAATGGATTGTACCAGACTTCAATGCTTGGGGTGTCGACATATCAAATTTCTATCTAACTCGGTTCGCTGAACTCCTTATTCATAAACCTGGTGAAGGCTTCCTCCTTAGCTTGTTAGCTACAATCTTGACTCCACTGGTAATGCAACATATTAACTTTTTATAAAAGTCCTAACCTTGATATTATTAAAAGTGTAAATTTTTTTATTTCATACTAAATCCTAACAAGTGTATCATCGTTTTGTGTACGTGAAGAGGTTGATCTTTTCGAAGTTCGCTGAGAGCTACTACTCCATTACAATGAAGAAGCATGGCATGGTTCCTGACCATAGTTTATTTGAGGGGATAGTGGGGTGTTTGCTTGAACTTGCACCAAAGGATCATTACAAGAATCTAGAGGAAGGAAGCATCATTTTGAAGAAGTCAAAGACCTTCAACTTTTGCAAAGAAGGTGTGCTTGTTGAAGGTGAACCTTCGTTGGTAAAGAGTGACATAGTTATCTTCGGAACAGGATTCAATGGTGATGAAAACATCAAGAACATGTTCACATCAAAATACTTCCAGAGTATTTCCATTGGCTCGGCATCCACTACTGTACCACTCTATAGGTCAACACAATAGACATACTTCTAAATTTTCTTCAAGTAATTGCTGAAGAGTTTGTTAATTAATTTGAATTTGTTACATAGGGAGTGCATACATCCTAATATTCCACAACTTGCGGTCATCGGATATTCTGAGAGCTATGCAAATCTCCACACTTCAGAACTACGGACCAAGTGGCTGGCGCATTTCATGGATGGTGGATTTAGGTTACCAAGTGTTAAAGCAATGCAGAGGGATGTCCTTGAATGGGAGAAGTTCATGAAGCGCTACTCTCGTGGGGAATTCCGTTCATCATGCATTGGACTTCTTAATACCTGGTACAAAGATAACTTATGTCGGGACATGGGATGCAACCCAAGAAGGAAGAATGGTTTTTTTGCTGAACTATTTGAGGTCTATGGTCCCAACGATTATATTGATCTTCACCCTAAGTAAGGGTGGATCTTAAGCCAGGATTCTTATCTATGGGGCTTGATTACTAGTCTCTCCTTCTTCAAACATGTACATGCTTTCTGGCTATACTATATTACCAGTTTGCATAATATTTATCATGTTCAATAAAACTCATTATCGTTGATTGTTCCCTATTTGAAATGTCTATATTGATACCCATATATATAAGAACATTGGTTGGCACTGCAACTGTGATAGCTGACATTAAAAAAGTTCCCTCATCCAAAGTAATATACCACAATCAAGAATGCATTCACGAGCATGCCAATGGGAAATGGTTATGGATGAACACGTGACAATTGAAATGGTCGACAGTTAAAACCATTGGAAGCAGTCATGAGGGACCTTTGACCGAAAATTGTTGACCAACGCTTTGCCGGTAGGCCAATGTCCGTGAAATACAACTCGGGAATTTAAAAGGATAGTACTATCAGCTATCGGTAGAAATGGTTGACCAAGCATGTAGTACATCGAACACCTAACCGTCAATTTACTTATCCAATGGTTATCACGATAGTATCACCGTCAACTAAAATTGGATATCTAATAGTGATATTTAGTGCCTTCCAAAGTCTACCTTACATTCCCATGAGTCCATAGGATCATCGAAATCCATAAATTGTGTATTGTCATAGACTTAATCGCGCCACCTCCTCTCTCTGGCCCTCGAAAGTGGTAGTTTGTGTAAATAATGATTTGGATGCCATAATGCATATGGAACCTGTTTTCAATGTTTAAATGTGCTTTTTGAAGGTAAGGATATGGAGAACAACTTTAATGTTTTGACTTTCTTCATTTGACTCCATCTACAAAGCATAATAAGATGAACTCTAAGAACTAATCCCACAAGGACAGATTTATGTCAACTCCAAATTTCACATAACCTTGAAGTTGCCTAGTGATCTATCAAAATCCGTGAAGCTCCTACACACCAAAGGAAAAAAATGTGAATTTCTTACAACTATTAGTAGGTTAGTTCAAAAAAATTAGTAAGACATGCCATTAAATTTCAAAGGAAATAGATGTGTATGCAACATATAAATCTACAGAAAGTTCATAAGCATCGTATTTAATATAGATAAGTGAAGCACAAAAATATTCTTTAGGTTGAAATCATTCACCTAAAACTTCCTTCTAATCATATCAATAAAAACATGAGAACCATTTTCAATATCAAATTTCATAAAGGCTCTACTAAATTCAATAGCAAATTTTATTGGGGTAATAGGTGATGAAGGTTAACTAGGGTGTAAAGGTGACATATCATGAAAATGAGCACCTTGATTCTATACCTGAGCATTCTGTTCAGATAAATATTATACACATGGGTAGACATAACCATAGCCTCAAAAGACTGTGACATAAAAAAATGAAGTGCATAATGATGGATGTGATGGTAGAGTAAGTAAATGTCTTAAAATAGTGGAGAATCTAATTATTTCTTACTAGGTAATCTAGCAGAAGTACACATAGTAGATGACATGATTTAAAAAAAATCTTCTGTATTTTTCGAAGATAAAGATTATGTTCAGCAAGCAAGTGAAATACAAGTGCACAAACGAATAGAGTTATGCTCCATGAAACGGCATTAGAAAAAACCCTATGTTATTCAAACCACCTAGGTTGTATTTGTTCTAGAGAGTTCAGCTAGTTCGAGTGATCTGGGTTATCCTACGTTTTATCCGTGTTTTGATCTTTTTTCGACTCTAGGCTCCACCTTAGAGAAGGTTTTGGCTTTAATCAAAATGTAGGGGATCAAGAAAATTTTGTAGGAATTTTTTTACCCTTATTTGTATTTGAGATATTCAAGAAAAAGAATATTGGTAAGACTTTAGGAGTTGACGCACGCTGCCAACCACACAGGTAATAATAACTTTCTAGATATAATTAATTAGTAATAGTGATAATTCATTATTGATAGTTGCAAGTAAATAAAAGAAGTGGTAATTTCTCAACAGTTGTCGAATAATAAGTGCACCATCTGTTTTAGTTTATAAGACACAACCACATTTTGAGGTTTATGTTTGACCATTAACTTGACCAACTAAATAGGAGTTATGTGTCACAAAAATTTATACCGTTGAATCCACATACAAAAGATGTTTTTAGCTATATAATTCTTATGTATTATAAATCAACTAATGTTAGTCTAATTAATTGTCATAGTTAAATCTCGAGAAGCATATGTGCCTTATAAATTGGAACATGGGCGTAAGTAAAGAGAGATAATAATGTTAAATAGCAGGCATAGGAATGGATATTGGGGTGGTGCATGGATGATAAGAACACATGCACTAGTGCATATTGAGCTAGCGATCTTAAGTTTATATTCTTTTGTAGACATGTGTTCCTAATGTTATTGTATCTATATATTTAAGGGATTGTCCATCTATTTCCCTACCCCCGCAAGCCACCGCATGTTCATCTATATATGGTAATTCATATATGCATTAACACTCAATGAATTGTTCTGATCCCAGTTTATAGTCCTCGCATTGGGTATCATGGTCCATCACCCACACGGGAATGCACATTTGCAATTATAGCGGGTAAAACAACTCGCGAGAGAAACCTAAACACATCAATAACACAATACATGTATGGTTCGGATCTGGGATCATCCTAGTTGAACCCTAGTAACGACAGTATCATGGCAAAGTTGCGTCAACAATAGTACGAGAACAATAGCACAACTATGTACTATTAATCTAACATCAAAATACTATTCCATGGTTGATATCATCCATTTATCATCTACCCTATGTGCCCACAACGGATTACTCACACATTGATGGGAAAATATGATGGCTATGTTGGAGAAGAGAGTTGTTTTGATGGCAGCAGAGAGGAGACCTCCCTGGCGGCAAAGATGGCGGTCTGATGTGCTTCTAAAATAAAAATTGGTGGAGATGGCGGCTTTGTAGATGAAGGAAAAATTACGCAAAAAATCCCCCGATAGTTTTCCACCAAAGCACATATATATTGTCCAAAAGGAAGGATGGGAGGGTGCACCAAGGCCCGACGCACCTAGAAATTGGGTGTGAGGCCTAGGTGTATGGGCCCCTAGTGTGGACACAAACCATTTTGTATGTCATCTTCTTCTATTTTAAAATGGTTAGAGAAACATTTGTCCATGTCATGCATGTTCAAAAACATCAATTTAAGTTTCTGCCAAAAGAACGATGTTATTAGCAATAATTTCCTATCGTTAGAGCAAGCTTAGAGGGAAAATCACAAGCAAAGTGCTCGAAAGCATAGTTATTTTTCTTTATCAATCTATTGTAATCCCAGTTGTTTATTCCCAACCTACCGTATCTGGTGGCTTGTTAACGATGACTCTTTTACGGGCCTCCTACAACATTGGACTCAACACTGACATATAATTACTAGAGAGCACCCCCACCCGTGAGTGGAATGGCGCGTCTAGGTCTCGCTCATTGCGCGGCCGACGTTGGCATCACCTCAAGCGCCTCCTTATGGGACGGCCCAGCACTCACTCGCTCGCTTGTGCTTAAGTAGGTATGTTTTGCTCTTTTTCATTTATTTTATATCACATATGCCAGTGCCTTGCAATGGGGGAGATATTTTTCTCGAGAAGCAACATGAAAGATAATTGATCTGTCCACCAAAAACGACCTCCGCAGCGGTGGAACGACAGAGCGAGGAGATGTGGTCTTCTCGCGGGTCTTTTTTGGTCTGCGAGATCTAGATAGTGGTGGGGTCATGCAGTTTTTGAAAATGTGTTTCTTTTAACCACGAACATTATTTCGAATTTGTGAACATTTCACTAAAACAAGAATATTTTTAGAATCTGGAACATTTTTTAAAAGCAATTTTATTTTGAAAATATCAAATTTTCTGGAAAACACAAACATTTTGTAGAAAAATGGGAATTCTTTTGAAAAACAAATTGGAATGCCAACAAAAATATAAATTTCCTAACACTTTTTAAAATGGGAACACTATTTTGGAATTATAAAAACAATTCTCACATTCGAACAAAAGATAAAATTCTGAAAGTTGTTTGAACTTTTGGATATACAAAAAATGGAAAAAAAAATCTAAAATTGGAAGGGAAAAAAAGAAGAAAGAAACATGAAAGAAAAGGTGAAAGGAACGGAGAAAAAATATAAACAGAACAGAGAAAAATATTAAAACGGGTCGGCCCTGTCTTGGGCGCCTGTGCGAAGATCTGACTATTTGCAGCATAGGGTTTCCTTAGCTGTGTCAGCAGGAAAATACATGGGCTGACTTCGCCGGGCCACACATCATGCGGGCCATGTATGAAAACTGTTTTTTTCTTTTCTAGCAAATGGACGCACAAAAATTTAGTACCAGATCAGATAGAAAACAAAATACTTTTCAATGGTGAACGGGTGAAAAAATCGAAGAAACGTTAGTACCACCACAGATAAAAAAAATACTTTTCAGCGGTGAACGGGTGAAAATATCGGAGAAATACATCTTGCCTTACTAGTAGGTATAGTTATAGACATAGATTTCTATTTTTTACTTTTGTTTACATTTTGGAAAAAACTAAATATATATTTGAAAACTAAATTCTTAAAAATTTCAAAAGTTCACCGCGCATTAGCAAAAATATCCATGTAATGTAGAACTTTTGGTGTGTAATTTGTAAAAAAAATGCTGATATCATTCAGAAAACTTTTCATCATGTTTGTAAAATAATCATATATTCACAAATATGTTTATCATATTGTAGAAACTGTTCATAAAATATAAACAAAATTCGCGCAACTTTTAGAAAATATTTGTAACAGTCAGGAAAATGTGCATGTCATTTAGAAAACATTC
>CAJFDF010001493.1:0-14249 GCA_904067115.1 Aegilops sharonensis | reverse complement strand
AAGCTTGATCCTCGTAAGCGTTCTCAACAGGTTCCTCGTTCACGTACTCGTCTCCCGACTCTACCCAAAGCAACAACACAAACAAAGGAACCACAATAAATCACGGTGCAATGCACAATCAACATGATGCAAAACATGGCATGATATGCGAGATGCGATATGCAATGCGTATGTGCGCTCCGGAAGGTAAATGATGAACCAGGCATCAACTTGACAAACCAAGTATGCCACTGGAAAGATGAGATGATTTCGGTTGAAATCGATATAAAGATCACCGGAATCGGATGCACGGTTTGCAAATGACAAGCAAAACAAGAATGGCGCAAATCTGCCATTAACAACATGATGCCACTTAGCAAGCAACAAATAATTAAGCTACTGCACCCAACCGTATCAACAAAGTATATGGCAGTGATCTACACAAGATGCTCAACAAAAGATGAGCACTGAGCTACGGCTAGTTCACATCATAACGGGTTCAAACAAGCATGGCAAAAGTGCACAAAATATCAGGCTGGACATGGCAAAAACAGCATCAGGTTGCAAAGTTCAGAGCAACAAAACTACATGCTACAGGAACTTAAAATAGCAAAACATGGCATGGCATGAATCTACTCAAAGCATAGAACAAAAGTCCCTTACTGACCATAAGCCAAAAAGGGTTAGAAAATATAGTAACACCCATGTCAATATTGAAAGTTCCGTTAACAGATTCAGCAACATGACATGTCAAAAACTGATAACGAGTAGACATGTTTACAAGCTCAATGCACTCACTAAAGAGCCTTATATGATAAACTAAGCATACATACATCAATAAGACATGACATAGAAGACATACATGGCAAGAACAATAACATAGCATAAATGGATCAACCACAACAAGCTAGGCAAAATTGAATAACATGTATACAATCTGCCAGGAAACATTTGATAGCAAAAGTAGAGCTCGATTGACTCAAGGTATGGCACTCCATAATTGCAAACAAAGGCATGGATGGATAGATCAAGACATGCTTTAAGAAACACCCTTACTGAAGTATCTCAAAATATGCATAGATCTCTCGGTATCATCAAGTTAACATGGCATCAAAATCAGCTAAAACAGGGCTGAAATCAGCAACAGCAGGACACCTACTTTGCATGCTTGTGCTAGTCACCACATAGATCACAAAAATACATGGCATACACCCCTGGAAAGATGGCATGGCATATTTCAAAACACATGTAGGACTCAAATTCATAGGGTGCACACAATAATCATGGCAAAAATAACAAAAGTGCAAGTTCTGTTAAGAAACAGAAACTAGCATCACATAGCACTCTTCCAACAGCATTTCGGGCACCAAGATGAGCTCAAATGAAAATGATGCAATGAGATGAAATGATCTACTCTTCGAGACGAACATTTTGACATAATATACGCGCCAAATGGATCTACGGATGCGAAGATATAGCACGTTGAAAAAGCTACAAAATATCAATGATGCAAAAACTTGGAGAAAGAAAAGGAGAGGGAGAAGTCAACGGGCGCGCTTCCCGAGGCCGGATCGGGCCGGATCGGATCGGGGCGACGGCGCGGGGGCTGCTCGCGAGCTCGCCGGGGAAGGCGGCCGGCGAGGGGAGCCGAGGCGGGGCAGGGCCGCCGGGGAGGCGACCGGGGTAGGCGGCGGCGGGGGCCGGCGCGCGCGGCCGGGCGGCGGAGGAGCGCGGCGGCGCTCGGGGAGGCGCGGTCGGCGGCGGGAGGCGGCGCGCCTCGGCCCGGGAGGCGGGGAGCCGGGCGGCGGCGGGCTCGCGCGGGCCCGCTCTGGGCCCCGCGGGCCGGCGCGGAGGGCGGCGATGTGGGGCGCCGGGCGGCTGACATGGCAGCCCCCGGTTGGCCGGCGGAGGGCGGACGGACGCGTCCGGCTCGCCCGGACGTGTCCGGCGGCGCGGAGGGGAAAAAATGCTAGGGTTTCGGGGAGGATGATCCGGATTTGGAGGGGGTTTGCTTAAATAGGCATAGAGGGAGCTAGGAGAGTCCAAAAGAGGTGTAGTTTTCGCCCACACGATCGTGATTGAACGACGGAGAGCATGGAAGTGACTTAGATGGGTTATTGGGCTGTTTTGAAGGGGTGTTGGGCTGCAACTTAAAAGGAACCTTTGCGAGAGTGCGGTTAACCGTTGGAGTACCAAACGAGCTCCAAATGACCCGAAACTTGACCGGTGGTCTACGGGTGGTATACCAAGACCACTAGACAAACCTCGGTCCATTTCGAGAAGGTTTAATACCCACACACGGAAAAACGTAAAAGGGACCGCCGGGGAAGATAGGAGTGCCGGATTGCAAAACGGACAACGGGAAAAATGCTCGGAATCATGAGACGAACACGTATGCAAATGCGATGCACATGATGACATGATAAAAATGCATGACATAGACAAAATGCAAAAAGAAGAAAACCCAACCACGGAGGGAATATCATATAACAATGCCGAAAATGGCAAGAGTTGGAGTTACAAATATGGAAAGTTACTTCCGGGGTGTTACAACGTGACACCACTGCCACCCTGTCTTAGCGTAACGCGAGTCGAGGCCGACGTCGTCGCGGTAGCGACGACGGACGCAGAGACGAGCACGTGAGACCACTGCCACCCTGTCTTAGCGTAACGAGAGTCGAGGCGGACGTCGTCGCGGTAGCGACGATGGACGCCGAGACGAGCACGTGACATCATTGCCACCCTGTCTTAGCGTAACGCGAGTCGAGGCGGACGTCGTCGCGGTAGCGACGACGGACGCCGAGACGAGCACGTGACACCAATGCCACCCTGTCTTAGCGTAACGAGAGTCGAGGCGGACGTCGTCGCGGTAGCGACGACGGACGCCGAGACGAGCACGTTACACCATTGCCTCCATGTCTTAGCGTAACGCGAGTCGAGGCGGACGTTGTCGCGGTAGCGACGACGGACGCCGAGACGAGCACGTTACACCATTGCCTCCATGTCTTAGTGTAACGCGAGTCGAGGCGGACGCTGCCGCGGTAGCGACGACGAACGCCGAGACGAGCACGTGACACCAGTGCCTCCCTGTCTTAGCGTAACGTGAGTCGAGACGGACGTCGTCGCGGTAGCGACGACGGACGCCGAGACGAGCACACGACACCACTGCCACCCTGTCTTAGCGTAACGCGAGTCGAGCCGGACGTCGTCGCGGTAGAGACGACGGACGCCGAGACGAGCACGTGACACCACTGCCACCCTGTCTTAGCGTAACGCGAGTCGAGGCGGACGTCGTCGCGGTAACGACGACGGACGCCGAGACGAGCACGTGACACCACTGCCACCCTGTCTTAGCGTAACGCGAGTCGAGGCGGACGTCGTCGCGGTAGCGACGACAGACGCCGAGACGGGCACGTGACACCATTGTCTCCCTGTCTTAGCGTAACGCGAGTCGAGGCGGACGTCGTCGCGGTAGCGACGGCGGACGCCGAGACGGGCACGTGACACCACTGCCACCCTGTCTTAGCGTAACGCGAGTCGAGGCGGACGTCGTCGCGGTAGCGATGACGGACGCCGAGACGAGCACGTTACACCATTGCCTCCCTGTCTTAGTGTAACGCGAGTCGAGGTGGACGCTGCCGCGGTAGCGACGGCGGACGCCGAGACGAGCTCGTGACACCACTGCCACCCTGCCTTAGCGTAACGCGAGTCGAGGCGGACGTCGTCGCGGTAGCGACGACGGACGCCGAGACGAGCACGTTACACCATTGCCTCCCTGTCTTATTGTAACGCGAGTCGAGGCGGACGCTGCTGCGGTAGCGACGACGGACGCCGAGACGAGCTCGTGACACCACTGCCACCCTGCCTTAGCGTAACGCGAGTCGAGGCGGACGTCGTCGCGGTAGCGACGACGGACGCCGAGACGAGCACGTGACACCACTGCAACCCTGTCTTACCATAAAGCGAGTCAAGGCGGACGTCGTCGCGGTAGCGACGACGGACGCCGAGAAAAGCACGTGACACCACGGCCACCCTGTCTTAGCGTAACGCGAGTCGAGGCGGACGTCGTCGCGGTAGCGACGACGGACGCCGAGACGAGCACGTGACACCACTGCCACCCTTTCTTAGCGTAACGCGAGTCGAGGCGGACGTCGTCGCGGTAGCAACGACGGACGCCGAGACGAGCACGTGACACCATTGCCACCCTGTCTTAGCGTAACGCGAGTCGAGGCGGACGTCGTCGCGGTAGCGACTACGGACGACGAGACGAGCACGTGACACCACTGCCACCCTGTCTTAACGTAACGCGAGTCGAGGCGGACGTCGTCGCGGTAGCGACGACGGACGCCGAGATGAGCACGTGACCCCACGGCCTCCCCGTCTTAGCGTAACGCGAGTCGAGGCGGACATCTTCGCGATAGCGACGACGGACGCCGAGACGAGCACGTGACACCACTGCCACCCTGTCTTAGCGTAACGCGAGTCGAGGCGGACGTCGTCGCGGTAGCAACGACGGAAGCCGAGACGAGCACGTGACACCACTGCCACCCTGTCTTAGCGTAACGCGAGTCGAGGCGGACGTCGTCGCGGTAGCGACGACGGACGCCGAGACGAGCACGTGATACCACTGCCACCCTGTCTTAGCGTTACGCGAGTTGAGGTGGACGTCGTCGCGGTAGCGACAACGGACGCCGAGACGAGCACGTGACACCATTGCCTCCCTGTCTTAGCGTAACGCGAGTCGAGACGGACGTTGTTGCGGTAGCGACGACGGACGCCGAGACGAGCACGCGACACCACTGCCACCCTGTCTTAGCGTACCGCGACGACGTCCGCCGAGACGAGCACGTGACACCACTGCCACCCAGTCTTAGCGTAACGCGAGTCGAGGCCGACGTCGTCGCGGTAGCGACGACGGACGCAGAGACGATCACGTGAGACCACTGTCACCCTTTCTTAGCGTAACAAGAGTCGAGGCGGACGTCGTCGCGGTAGCGACGACGGACGTCGAGACGACCACGTGACACCATTGCCACCCTGTCTTAGCGTAACGCGAGTCGAGACGGACGTCGTCGCGGTAGCGACGACGGACGCCGAGACGAGCACGTGACACCAATGCCACCCTGTCTTAGCATAACGAGAGTCGAGGCAGACGTCGTCGCGGTAGCGACGACGGACGCCGAGACGAGCACCTGACACCATTGCCTCCCTGTCATAGCGTAACGCGAGTCGAGGCGGACGTCGTCGCGGTAGCGACGACGGACGCCGAGACGAGCACGTGACACCACTGCCACCCTGTCTTAGCGTAACGCGAGTCGAGGCGGACGTCATCGCGGTAGCGACGACGGACGCCGAGACGAGCACGTGACACCACTGCCACCCTGTCTTAGCGTAACGCGAGTCGAAGTAGACGTCGTTGCAGTAGCGACGACGGTTGCCGAGACGAGCACGTGACACCACTGCCTCCCTGTCTTAGCGTAACGCGAGTCGAGGCGGACGTCGTCGCGGTAGCGACGACGGACGCCGAGACGAGCACGTGACACCACTGCCTCCCTGTCATACCGTAACGCGAGTCGAGGCGGACGTCGTTGCAGTAGCGACGACGGACGCCGAGACGAGCACGCGACACCACTGCCACCCTGTCTTAGCGTACCGCGACGACGTCCGCCGAGACGAGCACGTGACACCACTGCCTCCCTGTCATACCGTAACGCGAGTCGAGGCGGACGTCGTTGCAGTAGCGACGACGGACGCCGAGACGAGCACGCGACACCACTGCCACCCTGTCTTAGCGTACCGCGACGACGTCCGCCGAGACGAGCACGTGACACCACTGCCTCCCTGTCATACCGTAACGCGAGTCGAGGCGGACGTCGTTGCAGTAGCGACGACGGACGCCGAGACGAGCACGCGACACCACTGCCACCCTGTCTTAGCGTACCGCGACGACGTCCGCCGAGACGAGCACGTGACACCACTGCCTCCCTGTCATACCGTAACGCGAGTCGAGGCGGACGTCGTTGCAGTAGCGACGACGGACGCCGAGACGAGCACGCGACACCACTGCCACCCTGTCTTAGCGTACCGCGACGACGTCCGCCGAGACGAGCACGTGACACCACTGCCTCCCTGTCATACCGTAACGCGAGTCGAGGCGGACGTCGTTGCAGTAGCGACGACGGACGCCGAGACGAGCACGCGACACCACTGCCACCCTGTCTTAGCGTACCGCGACGACGTCCGCCGAGACGAGCACGTGACACCACTGCCTCCCTGTCATACCGTAACGCGAGTCGAGGCGGACGTCGTTGCAGTAGCGACGACGGACGCCGAGACGAGCACGCGACACCACTGCCACCCTGTCTTAGCGTACCGCGACGACGTCCGCCGAGACGAGCACGTGACACCACTGCCTCCCTGTCATACCGTAACGCGAGTCGAGGCGGACGTCGTTGCAGTAGCGACGACGGACGCCGAGACGAGCACGCGACACCACTGCCACCCTGTCTTAGCGTACCGCGACGACGTCCGCCGAGACGAGCACGTGACACCACTGCCTCCCTGTCATACCGTAACGCGAGTCGAGGCGGACGTCGTTGCAGTAGCGACGACGGACGCCGAGACGAGCACGCGACACCACTGCCACCCTGTCTTAGCGTACCGCGACGACGTCCGCCGAGACGAGCACGTGACACCACTGCCTCCCTGTCATACCGTAACGCGAGTCGAGGCGGACGTCGTTGCAGTAGCGACGACGGACGCCGAGACGAGCACGCGACACCACTGCCACCCTGTCTTAGCGTACCGCGACGACGTCCGCCGAGACGAGCACGTGACACCACTGCCTCCCTGTCATACCGTAACGCGAGTCGAGGCGGACGTCGTTGCAGTAGCGACGACGGACGCCGAGACGAGCACGCGACACCACTGCCACCCTGTCTTAGCGTACCGCGACGACGTCCGCCGAGACGAGCACGTGACACTACTGCCTCCCTGTCTTAGCGTAACGCGAGTCGAGACGGACGTCGTCGCGGTAGCGACGACGGACGCCGAGACGTGCACGTGACACCACTGCCACCCTGTCTTAGCGTAACGCGAGTCGAGGCGGACGTCGTCGCGGTAGCGACGACGGACGCCGAGACGAGCACGTGACACCACTGCCACCCTGTCTTAGCGTAACGCGAGTCGAGGCGGACGTCGTCGCGGTAACAACGACGGACGCCGAGACGAGCACGTGACACCACTGCCACCCTGTCTTAGCGTAACGCGAGTCGAGGCGGACGTCGTCGCGGTAGCGACGACGGACGCCGAGACGGGCACGTGACACCATTGCCTCCCTGTCTAAGCGTAACGCGAGTCGAGGCGGACGTTGTCGCGGTAGCGACGGCGGACGCCGAGACGGGCACGTGACACCACTGCCACCCTGTCTTAGCGTAACGCGAGTCGAGGCGGACGTCATCGCGGTAGCGACGACGGACGCCGAGACGAGCACGTGACACCACTGCCACCCTGTCTTAGCGTAACGCGAGTCGAAGTAGACGTCGTTGCGGTAGCGACGACGGTTGCCGAGACGAGCATGTGACACCACTGCCTCCCTGTCTTAGCGTAACGCGAGTCGAGGCGGACGTCGTCGCGGTAGCGACGACGTACGCCGAGACGAGCACGTGACACCAATGCCACCCTGTCTTAGCGTAACGAGAGTCGAGGCGGACGTCGTCGCGGTAGCGACGACGGACGCCGAGACGAGCACCTGACACCATTGCCTCCCTGTCATAGCGTAACGCGAGTCGAGGCGGACGTCGTCGCGGTAGCGACGACGGACGCCGAGACGAGCACGTGACACCACTGCCACCCTGTCTTAGCGTAACACGAGTCGAGGCNCGCGAGTCGAAGTAGACGTCGTTGCAGTAGCGACGACAGTTGCCGAGACGAGCACGTGACACCACTGCCTCCCTGTCTTAGCGTAACGCGAGTCGAGGCGGACGTCGTCGCGGTAGCGACGACGGACGCCGAGACGAGCACGTGACACCATTGCCTCCCTGTCTTAGCGTAACGCGAGTCGAGGCCGACGTCGTCGCGGTAGCGACGACGGACGCCGAGACGAGCACGCGACACACTGCCACCCTGTCTTAGCGTAACGCGAGTCGAGGCGGACGTCGTCGCGGTAGCGACGACGGACGCCGAGATGCGCACGTGATACCACTGCCACACTGTCTTAGCGTAACACGAGTCGAGGCGGACGTCGTCGCGGTAGCGACGACGGACGCCGAGACGAGCACGTGATACCACTGCCACCATGTCTTACCGTAACGCGAGTCGAGGCGGACGTCGTCGCGGTAGCGACGACGGACGCCGAGACGAGCACGTGACACTAGTGCCTCCCTGTCTTAGCGTAACGCGAGTCGAGACGGACGTCGTCGCGGTAGCGACGACGGACGCCGAGACGTGCACGTGACACCACTGCCACCCTGTCTTAGCGTAACGCGAGTCGAGGCGGACGTCGTCGCGGTAGCGACGACGGACGCCGAGACGAGCACGTGACACCACTGCCACCCTGTCTTAGCGTAACGCGAGTCGAGGCGGACGTCGTCGCGGTAACAACGACGGACGCCGAGACGAGCACGTGACACCACTGCCACCCTGTCTTAGCGTAACGCGAGTCGAGGCGGACGTCGTCGCGGTAGCGACGACGGACGCCGAGACGGGCACGTGACACCATTGCCTCCCTGTCTAAGCGTAACGCGAGTCGAGACGGACGTCGTCGCGGTAGCGACGACGGACGCCGAGACGTGCACGTGACACCACTGCCACCCTGTCTTAGCGTAACGCGAGTCGAGGCGGACGTCGTCGCGGTAGCGACGACGGACGCCGAGACGAGCACGTGACACCACTGCCACCCTGTCTTAGCGTAACGCGAGTCGAGGCGGACGTCGTCGCGGTAACAACGACGGACGCCGAGACGAGCACGTGACACCACTGCCACCCTGTCTTAGCGTAACGCGAGTCGAGGCGGACGTCGTCGCGGTAGCGACGACGGACGCCGAGACGGGCACGTGACACCATTGCCTCCCTGTCTAAGCGTAACGCGAGTCAAGGCGGACGTTGTCGCGGTAGCGACGGCGGACGCCGAGACGGGCACGTGACACCACTGCCACCCTGTCTTAGCGTAACGCGAGTCGAGGCGGACGTCATCGCGGTAGCGACGACGGACGCCGAGACGAGCACGTGACACCACTGCCACCCTGTCTTAGCGTAACGCGAGTCGAAGTAGACGTCGTTGCGGTAGCGACGACGGTTGCCGAGACGAGCATGTGACACCACTGCCTCCCTGTCTTAGCGTAACGCGAGTCGAGGCGGACGTCGTCGCGGTAGCGACGACGGACGCCGAGACAAGCACGTGACACCACGGCCACCCTGTCTTAGCGTAACGCGAGTCGAGGCGGACGTCGTCGCGGTAGCGACGACGGACGCCGAGACGAGCACGTGACACCACTGCCACCCTGTCTTAGCGTAACACGAGTCGAGGCGGACGTCATCGCGGTAGCGACGACGGACGCCGAGACGAGCACGTGACACCACTGCCACCCTATCTTAGCGTAACGCGAGTCGAAGTCGACGTCGTTGCGGTAGCGACGACGGTTGCCGAGACGAGCACGTGACACCACTGCCTCCCTGTCTTAGCGTAACGCGAGTCGAGGCGGACGTCGTCGCGGCAGCGACGACGGACGCCGAGACGAGCACGTGACACCATTGCCTCCCTGTCTTAGCGTAACGCGAGTCGAGGCGGACGTCGTCGCGGTAGCGACGACGGACGCCGAGACGAGCACGTGACACACTGCCACCCTGTCTTAGCGTAACGTGAGTCAAGGCGGACGTCGTCGCGGTAGCGACGACGGACGCTGAGACGCGCACGTGATACCACTGCCATACTGTCTTAGCGTAACACGAGTCGAGGCGGACGTCGTCGCGGTAGCGACGACGGACGCCGAGACGAGCACGTGATATCACTGCCACCATGTCTTACCGTAACGCGAGTCGAGGCGGACGTCGTCGCGGTAGCGACGACGGACGCCGAGACGAGCACGTGACACTAGTGCCTCCCTGTCTTAGCGTAACGCGAGTCGAGACGGACGTCGTCGCGGTAGATACGACTGACGCCGAGACGTGCACGTGACACCACTGCCACCCTGTCTTAGCGTAACGCGAGTCGAGGCGGACGTCGTCGCGGTAGCGACGATGGACGCCGAGACGAGCACGTGACACCACTGCCACCCTGTCTTAGCGTAACGCGAGTCGAGGCGGACGTCGTCGCGGTAACAACGACGAACGCCGAGACGAGCACGTGACACCACTGCCACCCTGTCTTAGCGTAACGCGAGTCGAGGCGGACGTCGTCGCGGTAGCGACGACGGACGCCGAGACGGGCACGTGACACCATTGCCTCCCTGTCTAAGCGTAACGCGAGTCGAGGCGGACGTCGTCGCGGTAGCGACGGCGGACGCCGAGACGGGCACGTGACACCACTGCCACCCTGTCTTAGCGTAACGCGAGTCGAGGCGGACGTCGTCGCGGTAGCGACGACGGACGCCGAGACGAGCACGTTACACCATTGCCTCCATGTCTTAGTGTAACGCGAGTCGAGGCGGACGCTGCCGCGGTAGCGACGACGGACGCCGAGACGAGCTCGTGACACCACTGCCACCCTGTCTTAGCGTAACGCGAGTCGAGGCGGACGTCGTCGCGGTAGCGACGACGGACGCCGAGACGAGCATGTGACACCACTGCCACCCTGTCTTACCATAAAGCGAGTCGAGGCGGAAGTCGTCGCGGTAGCGACGACGGACACCGAGACAAGCACGTGACACCACGGCCACCCTGTTTTAGCGTAACGCGAGTCGAGGCGGACGTCATCGCGGTAGCGACGACGGACGCCGAGACGAGCACGTGACACCACTGCCACCCTGTCTTAGCGTAACGCGAGTCGAGGCGGACGTCGTCGCGGTAGCGACGACGGACGCCGAGACGAGCACGTGACACAATTGCCAACCTGTCTTAGCGTAATGCGAGTCGAGGCGGACGTCGTCGCGGTAGCGGCGACGGACGCCGAGACGAGCACGTGACACCATTGCCAACCTGTCTTAGCGTAACGCGAGTCGAGCCGGACGTCGTCGCGGTAGCGACGACGGACGCCGAGACGAGCACGTGACACCACTGCCACCCTGTCTTAGCGTAACGCAAGTCGAGGCGGACGTCGTCGCGGTAGCGACGACGGACGCCGAGACGAGCACGTGACACCATTGCCAACCTGTCTTAGCGTAACGCGAGTCGAGCCGGACGTCGTCGCGGTAGCGACGACGGACGCCGAGACGAGCACATGACAACACTGCCACCCTGTCTTAGCGTAACGCGAGTCGAGGCGGACATCGTCGCGGTAACGACGAGGGACGCCGAGACGAGCACGTGACACCACTGCCACCCTGTCTTAGCGTAACGCGAGTCGAGGCGGACGTCGTCGCGGTAGCGACGACAGACGCCGAGACGGGCACGTGACACCATTGCCTCCCTGTCTTAGCGTAACGCGAGTCGAGGCGGACGTCGTCGCGGTAGCGACGGCGGACGCCGAGACGGGCACGTGACACCACTGCCACCCTGTCTTAGCGTAACGCTAGTTGAGGCGGACGTCGTCGCGGTAGCGACGACGGACGCCGAGACGAGCACGTCACACCATTGCCTCCCTGTCTTAGTGTAACGCGAGTCGAGGCGGACGCTGCCGCGGTAGCGACGGCGGACGCCGAGACGAGCTCGTGACGACGGACGCTGAGACGCGCACGTGATACCACTGCCATACTGTCTTAGAGTAACACGAGTCGAGGCGGACGTCGTCGCGGTAGCGACGACGGACGCCGAGACGAGCACGTGATATCACTGCCACCATGTCTTACCGTAACGCGAGTCGAGGCGGACGTCGTCGCGGTAGCGACGACGGACGCCGAGACGAGCACGTGACAGTAGTGCCTCCCTGTCTTAGCGTAACGCGAGTCGAGACGGACGTCGTCGCGGTAGCGACGACGGACGCCGAGACGTGCACGTGACACCACTGCCACCCTGTCTTAGCGTAACGCGAGTCGAGGCGGACGTCGTCGCGGTAGCGACGACGGACGCCGAGACGAGCACGTGACACCACTGCCACCCTGTCTTAGCGTAACGCGAGTCGAGGCGGACGTCGTCGCGGTAACAACGACGGACGCCGAGACGAGCACGTGACACCACTGCCACCCTGTCTTAGCGTAACACGAGTCGAGGCGGACGTCGTCGCGGTAGCGACGACGGACGCCGAGACGGGCACGTGACACCATTGCCTCCCTGTCTAAGCGTAACGCGAGTCGAGGCGGACGTCGTCGCGGTAGCGACGGCGGACGCAGAGACGGGCACGTGACACCACTGCCACCCTGTCTTAGCGTAACGCGAGTCGAGGCGGACGTCGTCGCGGTAGCGACGACGGACGCCGAGACGAGCACGTTACACCATTGCCTCCATGTCTTAGTGTAACGCGAGTCGAGGCGGACGCTGCCGCGGTAGCGACGACGGACGCCGAGACGAGCTCGTGACACCACTGCCACCCTGTCTTAGCGTAACGCGAGTCGAGGCGGACGTCGTCGCGGTAGCGACGACGGACGCCGAGACGAGCATGTGACACCACTGCCACCCTGTCTTACCATAAAGCGAGTCGAGGCGGACGTCGTCGCGGTAGCGACGACGGACACCGAGACAAGCACGTGACACCACGGCCACCCTGTTTTAGCGTAACGCGAGTCGAGGCGGACGTCATCGCGGTAGCGACGACGGACGCCGAGACGAGCACGTGACACCACTGCCACCCTGTCTTAGCGTAACGCGAGTCGAGGCGGACGTCGTCGCGGTAGCGACGACGGACGCCGAGACGAGCACGTGACACCATTGCCAACCTGTCTTAGCGTATTGCGAGTCGAGGCGGACGTCGTCGCGGTAGCGGCGACGGACGCCGAGACGAGCACGTGACACCATTGCCAACCTGTCTTAGCGTAACGCGAGTCGAGCCGGACGTCGTCGCGGTAGCGACGACGGACGCCGAGACGAGCACGTGACACCACTGCCACCCTGTCTTAGCGTAACGCAAGTCGAGGCGGACGTCGTCGCGGTAGCGACGACGGACGCCGAGACGAGCACGTGACACCATTGCCAACCTGTCTTAGCGTAATGCGAGTCGAGGCGGACGTCGTCGCGGTAGCGGCGACGGACGCCGAGACGAGCACGTGACACCATTGCCAACCTGTCTTAGCGTAACGCGAGTCGAGCCGGACGTCGTCGCGGTAGCGACGACGGACGCCGAGACGAGCACATGACACCACTGCCACCCTGTCTTAGCGTAACGCGAGTCGAGGCGGACGTCGTCGCGGTAACGACGAGGGACGCCGAGACGAGCACGTGACACCACTGCCACCCTGTCTTAGCGTAACGCGAGTCGAGGCGGACGTCGTCGCGGTAGCGACGACAGACGCCGAGACGGGCACGTGACACCATTGCCTCGCTGTCTTAGCGTAACGCGAGTCGAGGCGGACGTCGTCGCGGTAGCGACGGCGGACGCCGAGACGGGCACGTGACACCACTGCCACCCTGTCTTAGCGTAACGCGAGTTGAGGCGGACGTCGTCGCGGTAGCGACGACGGACGCCGAGACGAGCACGTCACACCATTGCCTCCCTGTCTTAGTGTAACGCGAGTCGAGGCGGACGCTGCCGCGGTAGCGACGGCGGACGCCGAGACGAGCTCGTGACACCACTGCCACCCTGCCTTAGCGTAACGCGAGTCGAGGCGGACGTCGTCGCGGTAGCGACGACGGACGCCGAGACGAGCACGTTACACCATTGCCTCCCTGTCTTAGTGTAACGCGAGTCGAGGCGGACGCTGCCGCGGTAGCGACGACGGACGCCGAGACGAGCTCGTGACACCACTGCCACCCTGCCTTAGCATAACGCGAGTCGAGGCGGACGTCGTCGCGGTAGCGACGACGGACGCCGAGACGAGCACGAGACACCACTGCCACCCTGTCTTACCATAAAGCGAGTCAAGGCGGACGTCGTCGCGGTAGCGACGACGGACGCCGAGACAAGCACGTGACACCACGGCCACCCTGTCTTAGCGTAACGCGAGTCGAGGCGGACGTCGTCGCGGTAGCGACGACGGACGCCGAGACGAGCACGTGACACCACTGCCACCCTGTCTTAGCGTAAC
>CAJFDF010001492.1:11189-27067 GCA_904067115.1 Aegilops sharonensis | reverse complement strand
CCCCCGGGCCCCCGTCCCGCCTAACCCCTGGAGCGGTTGACCACGAGATCTAGCCCTTTGACTTTCACGGACGGGTTTTGACTAGGTACCCTCTCCACCCGGTTGTGTTAGGTCAGCCCAGAGGGACACCTGGGAGCAACATCCGGGCCAAACCCACCGCTACATCACCTCTATGTAGACCCAACGCGTTCGTTTTCCCCCCTCTAGGTGTCGGCGGTTGTGCCGACAATGAGGGGGGCCACACCCGGGAGACGTGTGCCGCCTCTTCAGACATGCCACCACACAACCCGGCATGTATGAGGGCTCGGTGCGACGCTCCGGTGGCAATGCTACCCCCCCCCCCAGGCCCCCATCCCGCCTAACCCTGGAGCGGTTGACCACGAGATCTATCCCTTTGACTTTCCGCAGACGGGTTTTGACCAGTGGACCTCTCCACCCGGTTGGGTTACGTCAGCCCATACGAACACCTGGGAGCAACATCCGGGCCAAACCCACAGCAAGATCCCGTCCATGTAGACCTGACGCGTCCGTTTCCCCCCTCCAGGTGCCGCCGGCGGCGCCGTCCCTGAGTGGGGCCACACCCGGGAGACGTGTGCCACCTCTTCAACCGGTTGTGGTAGGTCATCCCATATATAGAAACAGTTGGGAGCAACGTCCCCTCCGTATAGACCCGGTGCGGCTGTTTCCCCCCTCCAGGTGTCGGCCGGCGGCACACACCCCTTCGTATAGAATTGAAAAAAATGTATGTATGCTTATATATATTAACAAATGCTACATGTAAGTTAGTCAAATAATAATACGTAAAAAAACATAAAAATATAGCTATGCAAAAAAATTTGAAAAAAATATCTATGCCGACGGCAAAGCCGTCGGCATAGCTACGACCAGGGCGGATGGACGGCGCGGTGCGGATCGATGACGTGTCATCTATGCCGACGGCAGCCGTCGGCATAGGCCTTGGTTGGTGCGGTCTGGATCGATGACATGGCAACCTGATCTATGCCGACGGCCGGCCGTCCCGGCCGTCGGCATAGATCCGACGCCGTTAGCCGCCCGTCGCGGGCGTGTTCGCTGGGCCCACAGCTATGCCGACGGCCCGGATATGCCGACGGCTGCTTTAGGCGTAGACCACCACAACAACGTCGGAGCTGCGCCTGCAGCCCGGCGCCATCTCCACCATGTCGACGTACGACCCGGCGCCACTTCCACCATCGCGACGCCGAAGCTACCGGCCTACAGCCCGACGCCATCTCCATCCTGCCAACATCAACCTGCACCATAGTTGAGAGCGGCGACACATCGCGCCCAAGAGCTGGGCAGATGATATTCACGTACACATGAAGTAGAAGATTCGATGCCATCTCCCTGGGGTCGATGAGACACTCGGTGGCAGCAATGTAGTACGCGCTACAGCAAGGCTCAAGATGGCAGCGACCAGGCATGCGCCTGTGAAGACTGCAGACGGCGCACCGAGACTGAGCATATCAGCGTCGACGACGGACTAGTGCGTGCATACATACTAGACCCGGAGCAACACATGCATCTTCCAGGAGAACCCGTGTAGCCACGAGGAGGAGGCGGACATCTAAGGCCGCGCCATCATCTACCTCAACAAGGGAAGATCAAAATCACGACATCCATCTTCTTCAATAGCATGCCTACACACACCATCTTTTCTTTACTTCTTTCTCTCTTTTTATCCCTCTCATTCAGCGCATCCAGAGTTGAGTGCCCGGTAGGACTCATTACGGAGGTGATGGCCCGATGATTAGAGCTTGCCCGGTGCCACCAAAGAAGACGGAGGAGGAGTTACCCATCGTCTTCGCATCTTCATCAACCTCGCCAGTGTCGTCATCACCAACATTAGGCTCAACGATCATTCAACTACATCAACTCTTCATCCGACAAGGATAACGTCTGCATCAACGCGCAGTTGTATGCCTACATCGACTTCACACCCGGCGTGGACGCCGGTCACCGCGGCATGGCATCACAATCTTCATCAACTGTTCATTTGGCGAGGATGTCCTCTACCTCGGCGCCACCGAACTTCGATATGATGATATTGCCATCTTCTTTGACTTATTGCCTGGCGAGGATGCCGACTGCATCGGCACACCGCCATTCTTCTACACCAACCGTCTACACCGAGTGGAGGTCGTCATCGTAACTGCGACGCCACGAGGTCTACATCGACAAGCTCGTCATCTTCAAGCGATGCCGCATGCCACGCGGCGACACTCAAGTCTACTCCAACTTCTACATCAACACCTTTCCCCCACATCGTCCAAGCTCAGACGAGGCGAAGTCACTTCACCGACATGTCTTTCTTCCGATGAAGCTACCCATATCTTGCCGGGCACCAACGAGGCGAAGGCAAGACACGCACAGTCCGACACCGACTAGGCGGACACCACCAGGCCGGACACTGACGAGGCGAAGGCCACCCATCTGTTTGAGCTGACAAGGCCAGACATCTTCATCATCGGACATCGACAAGCCAGAGAGATATGGCCAAGCATTGCCGGAGCGACGAGCGTACCGCTCCACCCCTCTATCCCACAACATCATCACCATCGTCTACGCCGAGCACTTGGAGAAGACGAGACTTGAAGACGACGACCACTGCAGCAGCTTAATCAGAGGTGGTCCGCAACTTTGACTCGTGGGCGTAATTAATCGGGACCCTTCTGAGGCCCCGTGAACCAGAACTTCACAATCGCCCAAGTCATATCGGCCGCGCTAGCAGGCCATGGAGCGCTTATGTAAAGGGATCATGTATTTTTTTCTCCGCTGAGAGATTAATAAAGTACAAGTTTCCCTGTATTTTATTTGTGTACTTAGTACACTGGCACGCCCACATATTTATTTCCCCGGGCGCGTAGAGAGATAATAACATAATAATCATCGTTGTTTTTATTATTTTTTGTGTCAAATAGTTTCCACATAGAAATAAGTCGACACAAGGTCCTATGATGTGACCCCACCGTGTATCACCGGGTCTTGCAATGTTAGTTAATTGGTTTTTTCCTTTCCCCCCAGGAAGTTCCCCGGCCTCCACTTGGCGCACAAATTCATCATGTTGCTCTTGGGCTAACTGATCATGTCTTTTACATGAAGCATTAACAATGTTGGCAACCATGCTAGTGTACTCAAAAAAAATCTCTTACTAATGAACAACACTTTGCAACAGCAAAAACAACTAATAGAAATTGATTGGCAAAGCAGTGTATATAATGAGCATACGGATTTTCCTCCAAGATCAATCTTTGCAACCAACGAAATTCCCCCCTCATATTTGACGCCCCATCATAACCTTGCCCTCTCAAATTAGACATAGACAAGCCCTAAGTAGCAAATATACCATCCAAAACTACCTTGAGTGAAGCTGTTCGCGTGTCAGGAACATGTTTAATTGCAATAAACCTCTCAATCACCTCCCCTCGGCTGCTGATATGCCTACATAAGACACGATTGCATGATTAATATATAACAACTTTGAGAAAATATGTGCACAACAAGACACACGTACAATACATACGACGGCACTGACCTCAAACACATAGCCATTTGCTCCTTGATAGATGCATCTCTGGACTCATCAGCAAGTAAGGAAAATTTACTATCTCCAATTTCATCAACAATGGTTTTGGTGGTCTCTTCTTCACAAGCCTTGCACAAGTCCAATTGTATCTCATGTGAAGTTAGCTTATGGCTCGCTCCTGCATCCCCAATCAGTTTTCGTGCATCTCGGTCTTTCTCTATGAGCCATCCCAACAATTCCCTAAAGTTACCCTTATTCTTTGAGCCAGTGGACTCATCATGTCCACGAAAAGCAAGACCTTGGAGCAGCAAAAATTTGATAACACCCAATATAATCAAGAGACGAGCTTTGTATTCTTCTTCGTCCTTCTGAGTACCTCCATCATACACATGTGGCAGATTTTGCCTCTGATTTCTGAAAGCCCAACAGTGTTGTCTAGCCTTATTATAAGCACTATCATGTTTACCAACATGTTCATCAAGAATTTTAGGTCCATCCTTCCAATTCTTAAACCCATTCTTAGTTAATGCTTGAACACCATAGTTGTCAACTCTTGGTTGCTTAAATAGAAAGCAATAAAAGCAAAGGCTTGCATTTTTATCAATGCTATATTCCAACCAGCCACGATGATTTTTGTACCAAGAATCATGAAAGCTTCCATACCCTTTTCCTACCCATTTCCGTTCATATTTAAGATCAGTTGGTTGGCAAGGGCCCTTACTAATGTACTCCCTTCTAGCAAGATCTCTAATGTCGGGATCCAAATTATCAATAGGTATTCTCTTACGAGGGTCTGGCTCAATATCACCGGGCTTAAGTTGAGTTGTAACACGAGGAACATCATCACTTGCTCGAGTTGAAGGGCCGGTTAATTTCTATTACTATGGAATCAGTGCTTTGTGGTTGAAAAAAAGATGACATTGTCATGGTTCTTTTGTTCATCTTGTCTTCGGTCTTACTGTTAATTGGAACAAATATTAGGAATCGGTGCTTTATGGTAATTTGAAGCATCAAGTTCATAGAGCAAAAACATCTAATTTGAAGCTTTAATTTCAGATACCCTCAAATACATCTTGTTAATTTGAAGCTTTAAGTTCAGAGAACAAATATTAGGAAGCACTGGGAAGAGGGGAAATACCTGGCCGGCTGGTCGGACTGTGGCAGCCTGGCGGGAGGCCGGAGGCAGGGCGAGGTCACCGGACGAGCGATCGCTGGACCTGGACGGCTGGACGAGAGGCCGGGCTAGGTCGCAGGACGAGCGGTGGGATGCGGCAGGGCAGAGGAGGTCGCCGGACAAGCAGATGGACGGGGTCACCTCGTCGCCGGACGAGCAGATGGACGGGGTGGCTGGGCGGTGGCCGGCGGCCGGCGGCTGGCCTTTGCACGGCTTCTCTCCTGCTCGAACAGTGGCTGGCCTTTGCTCGGCTTCTCTCCTGCTCGAACGGCAGCTGGCTGCGTAGCTGCGTAGGGTTCCCTCCTGGTTCGATCTGGTCTCGAGGGGGGCAAGTGTTGGGCTGGGCCGCGCCTACGCCCCGGGCCAATCCTGAAATTTCCTAAAATATAGGCTTTTTCGCGTGCCTCGTGTAAAACAAATAATTTGGGGGACTGCTCGACACCTCAAAGGGGTGCGGCTATTTCATTATATATAAGTACCAAATGGTACAATATACAAGGTGTATATACAAGTCTACGTATACACAAGTCTACGTACATATACAGTCTAACACCCTCCCTCAATCTTAACTGTGGCCTGAAGTACAAACTAAGTTAAGATTGCGCCTACAGCCTACAAACTGTGGTTGTGGAATAGGCTTCGTGAAGATGTCAGCAAGTTGATCCTTTGATGAGATGAACTTGATGGTAAGTAGCTTCTGTGCAACACGTTCTCGAACGAAGTGATAGTCAACCTCAATATGTTTCATCCGAGCATGAAACACAGGATTAGATGAAAAATATGTAGCACCAATGTTATCACACCAAAGTACCGGAGGATGAGCTGAAGAGACTCTCAACTCGCGCAATAAGGACTGAACCCAAATGATCTCAGCCGTCGCATCAGCCACTGCTTTGTACTCAGCTTCCGTACTGCTGCGAGACACCATAGCCTGCTTGCGAGCATTCCAAGCAACCAAGTTAGAACCAAGAAACACTGCATACCCCCCCCCCCCCGCGTGGATCGCCGGTCATCAGGACTACCAGCCCAGTCTGCATTCGAAAAGGCTGAGATCTCATAAGACGGCGCAGGTTGGAGGAGCCATAAGAAGTAGTGAGACAGACATAACGCAGGATATGCTTCACAGCTGACCAATGAGATGTCCTCGGTGCATGGAGAAACTGACAGACACGGTTGACTGCATAAGAGACATCTGGTCTCGAAATAGTAAGATACTGCAGACCTCCAACAAGACTG
Organism: Aegilops sharonensis; assembly: GCA_904067115.1. Taxonomy (NCBI): domain Eukaryota; kingdom Viridiplantae; phylum Streptophyta; class Magnoliopsida; order Poales; family Poaceae; genus Aegilops; species Aegilops sharonensis. The sequence goes on along the minus strand of CAJFDF010001492.1, from coordinate 21,113 downwards.
CGGTACTCAGTAGCATCATCAGGTGAAAGAGGGTCTCCATCAAGAGTAGACAACCGATCAGTGGCAGACATCGGAGTACTGGAAGGTTTACACTTCAGCATACCAGCACGACGCAACAAGTCCAGAGAATACTTCTTCTGAGTAAGAGTTAACCCAGCAGAAGACCGTGAAACCTCCAGTCCAAGGAAGAAGTGCAGAGCACCTAGATCCTTGACAGCAAAATCACCACTCAAAGCAGCCACAAGACGATCTACAGCAGCATCTGAGGAACTGATGAGTATGATATCGTCAACATAGACCAGCAAATACATCGTAACCTCAGGTCGCTGAAGAAGAAACAACGATGTGTCAGCAGTGGAGGGAATAAACCCAAGCGCCCGCAGAACAGAGCCAAGACGTGCACGCCATGCATGGGAAGCCTGTTTGAGCCCGTAGAGCGCCTTGACAAGACGACAGAGATGGTGAGGACCTGCAGAATCCACAAACCCTGGCGGCTGGCGCATATAAACCTCCTCCTCCAGAACTCCATGCAAGAAAGCATTCTGCACATCAAGTTGTCGAAGGAACCATCCTCGAGTAACAGCAAGGGACAGCAGCAAACGAATAGTAGTGGGCTTGATAACTGGACTGAATGTGTCTTCATAATCAAGACCATACCTCTGTTTGAAACCCTTCGCAACTAACCTCGCTTTATAGCAATGGAACCATCAGCATGTCTCTTGACTTTGAACACCCATTTAGAATCAATGATGTTGATCCCAGATACTGGAGGAACAAGCTGCCAAATGTCATTCTTCAGCAACGCTTGAAACTCCTGTTCCATCGCAGCACGCCAGTGAGGAATGCTCAGTGCAGCCTGAAAGTGGCGAGGCTCAGCAGTAGGATCCTCAACAGCATGAGCCATAGAAGCAGCGAGCCACGCGAAAGTCCCATCAGTACGAATCTTGGGCTGGAACACCCCTGTCTGGCTGCGTGTGCGAGCTCGAGGAGCAGCAGCAGGTGGTTGCAACACCGGACTTGACTCGGGCGGCGACAGAGACGAGGACGAGCCACCCGACGCGGGTGAAGACAAAGGCGAGGCGGAGCCACCCGAGCTCGCGCCAGAGCACGCTGATACTGGAGAGCCAGGCGACGTTGGGCCCGGCGAGACCAGCTCATCCGGAGCCAGACCCGGCACCTGCGAGGCAGCGCCTGGGCCAGGTGAGGAGGCGGCCGGCCCAGGAGAGGCAAGCACCGAGGTAGGCGCGGGGGACGCCCGCGAGGCGGGCGGGGGCGATGTCCGAGGCGGGGGTGATGCCCGCGAGGCGGCTGCGGGTGCATCCCCCGCGGGTCGATGGGCGCCGCTCGGTATGCATGCCCCATGCAGAAGACCGACGTCCAGGTCCGGGGCTTCCGTCGGCGCCTGTTCCTCAAGAAGCTCAAGACGAGCACCACGTCCAACACCTACAGCATGGTTAGGAAGCAACACAGGAGCATGTGCAACATCTACAAATTGATCAGGCGAAGGTGTGGTAGAAGAAACGTCTGATAGAGGAGTGATAGAGTTGTTCGGAAGTGCACGAAAGGGAAACACATTCTCATCAAATACAACATCACGAGAGATGTAGACGCGATTGGTGGGAACATGTAGGCATTTGTACCCTTTGTGAAGGGAACTATACCCAAGGAAAACACACTTTTTCGACCGAAACTCTAGCTTATGTTTGTTATAAGGACGTAAATGAGGCCAACAAGCACACCCAAAAACTTTGAGAAAGGTGTAGTCTGGAATTTCATTGAGCAAGACTTCAAGTGAAGTTTTCATATTCGGTAGTTGTGAAGGCAGCCTATTGATCAAAAAACAGGCAGTGGAGAAAGCATCACTCCAGAACCTAAAAGGAACGGAGGCATGAGCTAATAAAGTAATGCCAGTTTCTAGAAGATGACGATGCTTACGTTCAGCGGTCCCATTCTACTGATGTGTATGAGGACAAGACACGCGATGTATGATCCCAAGTTTGTTAAAAAACGAGTTGAGGTTGTGATATTCACCCCCCCCCCCCCCACCCCCCAGACGGTTTGAACATGAGTAATTTTCTGGCTAAGGAGGCGCTCAACGTGTGCTTGAAACTGTAGAAAAACATCAAACACATCAGACTTTTTCTTAATAAGATAAAGCCAAGTAAACCAACTATAAGAATCAATGAAACTGACATAATAATTGTGGCCAATGACAGATGTTTGGGCATGACCCCACACATCGGAAAACACAAGCTCAAGAGGATGTTTCACAACATGACTAGACTCTGAAAACGGAAGCTGGTGACTCTTGTCCTGCTGATAGGCATCACAAATAGTTTCAGCAGTTTTATTTGACACAACTGGTAGTTCATGGTGATGCAACACATGACGAACTATAGGAGCAGCAGGATGACCAAGGCGCGCATGCCAATGTGTAGGAGACACACGAACACCACTGAACACCTGAGGAGAAAACTACGTAGGAGATGCGGTTGGTGCGTCAAGTGTGTACAAGCCACCACGAAGACGACCGCTAAGCAAAACAGCCCTCGTCTCCCGATCCTTGATAAAGAAACGAAAAGGGTGAAACTCAGCAAGGACATTATTATCACGAGTAAGTTGTGGAACAGATAACAAACTACGTGAAGCAGTGGGAATACAAAGAACATTAGAAAGATGCAGTTTTCGTGAATTGTGTGAAAGAAGTGATGCCTGACCAAAATGAGAGATGCGCATACTTGCTCCATTAGCGGTGTGCACCTGATCATGGCCACGATATGGCTCCTGAGTGGAGAGCTTGCCCATGTCATTGGTGAGGTGGTTCGTAGCTCCCGTGTCCATGTACCATGTAGGATCAATGGAGTAAGACGGAGTGCGGCCATGGTCATGACTCGTCACTGCGGCGGTGGCCTGCTTGTCATTCCCTTTGCCATTGTTGCCGAGGCCCATGAAGTCTTGCTTGTAACAACGATGACAGCGAGACGCAATGTGGCGCTCAATGCCACATAGCTAGCAGGCCTGCGGAGCCCCGCAAGAAGAACAGCACGCCACCGGCCGGTTACCACCCGTGATGGTCGGAGCATTGCCCCGCGAGGCCGGTTGTGAAGATGGCGCCGGTCTGCCCCCCGAAGATGATGCTCGCGGGGGTTTGCCACGAGTCGCGGCATTGGCGGAGGCAAAACCGGGGAGGCGCGGCGCGCCTTAATGCGCTGTTCAAGACCAAGGAGTCGTGCATAGAGCTCCCGAGGTGGGAGCGGATCATCACGGCCATGGACATTCTCAACGAGGTTATCATAGTCATCATCAAGCCCGTTAAGCACGAAGGTGGTGAACTCCTCATCCTGCAGCGACTGGCCAACTAAGGCCAACGTGTCGGCGAGACCCCGCATCTTGTTGAAGTAGTCCGTGATGCTGAGGTCACCAAGCTTGGTCTCACCCAGCTCAGTGTGTATAGAGTGAGCACGCGCCTGAGACTGAGAGGCGAAACTGGTGTGAAGCGCCACCCATGCCTCCCGGGACGTAGCGGCGAAGATTACCATCGACGAGACGCTCGGGGTGAGCGAGGACTGGATGGCGGAGAGGATGGCCTGATCCTGGGCCACCCAGGTGTGATACGCCGGGTGATGAGGGGGCGGACACAGGATGGATCCGTCAACGTAGCCCTCCAGATAGCGGCTCCGCAGAAGAGGTAGCACCTGGGCACGCCAGGACAAGTAGTTTTCCGGCGTGAGCTTCACCGGTAACAGATGCAAGAAGTAGAACGGCGCCGGCATCACGGTCAGATCGGCGTGAGCGTGCGGCGGTGCAGAAGGACCCATCGACGAGGCCGCCCCGGGATGCGCCGCAGGCACCGAGTAGGGCGGATAGTATCCAGGGGGACCGGCCACCAAGGGGCCGTATGGAGCCACGCCCGGAGCCCCATACGGCGAGGCCGCCGCAGCCCCTTGCGACGCCGCGCCGGGTTGGTGCAGCGCCGAGTGAGGATTCGGTGGGGGCGGCGGGTAGGGAAGGGGCGACACCGGGTAGGGGTTCATCGGGGGCGCCGAGTAGGGTGGCGGCGGCGGCGCACCATAGAGGTGCGGCGGAGGCGCACCGTAGGGGTTGGGCGTCGGGGCGACGTAGCCGGGCAGCGGGGCGTCGTAGGCTTGCTGCGGCGGCGGTGCACCGTAGTGCGGCGCTGACCAGGACGACGACGGCGGCGGCCCGCCGTGGACAAGGGCAGCGACGCCGCCCGCAGAGGGATCCACACCGATCGCCTGGGAGACCCGATCGCCTGGAGACGAAGACGACGCAGAAGCACCGTAGGCCATCGCGAGAGGCCGCGATGCGAGGAACGGTGAGGCAGGAGCAAGGGCCGGCGCCGTGGCGGCGGCGGGAGCAGCGACAGCGGTCGGCGCGGCGGGGGCGGCGGCAGCGGAAGACATCGTTACCTAATTTGATACTATGTAAAACAAATAATTTGGGAGACTGCTCAACACCTCAAGGGAGTGCGGCTATTTCATTATATATAAGTACCAAAGAGTACAATATACAAGGTGTATATACAAGTCTATGTATACACAAGTCTATACATATAGAGTCTAACACCTCGGGCCATGGCCCTGGTAGCTTGGGGGCAGCTACGCCTTTGGTTGAACCCACACCCCATCGCAGTAGACGCCGTTGCTACAGCGTGTTGGGAGCACTGTCAAAGTTGTAATGGAGCGCCACCGGCGCGGCGATGGTGTCCGCGGTGAGTGGGCGACCGGGGCTCTGCAACTCCGGCGATGTTGCCTGTAAGCTGCAATGGAGCAAGGCCCGGCCGCTGGAAGTATAGCCGGCGCGGCAATGAAGCCTCGCCGGAGTTGCAATGGAGCTTGTCGGATGCGTCGGTTGCTGCGTTGGAGCTCTGCTGGGGCTGCAATGGAGTTTCGCCGGATGCGTCAGTGCTGCATTGGAGCTACGCCGGGCTGCGATGGAACTTCGCCGGACACCGTAGGTACTGCATTAGAGCTTCGCCGGAGATCGTCGAGGCGCCATGAGAGCTGCAGTGGAGCTTTGCCGGGGTACAACAGTGTTGCATTGAAGCTGTCACCCGGTTACTCCTGCCGTGTCGTTGCTGCGATCCAACGGCCCCAGGGTGCTGATCGGACGGTTGGCTAGGCGAGAAATCATCCGGCTGATTTGTAACAGACGCCATTGAGGAATGGCATAACCGGTTATGAGAATCATTATTATTTTTCATTGACAATATAACCATGCAAATAGAGTTTTTTGAAGAGAAAAGGTTGTTTCGTGGAAATAATTTTGGTGAGATTCCCACGATAAAAAATCTGCTAATGGATTGCAGGACAAGTAAGGACTCTCTCTGGTTTGTTTGCATTGGATCTGGACCTTTTTTTCAGCACATCGGTTGAAGTAGCCATATAAAGACACGCGCGCATGCCGTGCTGATCCGCCGTATACAAACCGAAAGAACGATCTACAAAGGAGCCCTAGGTCAACCCCGGGCGGCCGGCCGCATCATGTCCACGTCCGGGCTCATGTCTGCCATGCGTGCCGCCGGCCGCCAGCAGATCACCGTTTCCACCCTCCGCACGGCACCGGCAGCCGGCTCTCACGTCTTCCGGATCGAGGAGTTCACGCGACTCACGGAGAAGACGGCCAATGGCGTCGCCGTCTTGTCAAGCCCGTTTGCCGTCGGCGGCCACGACTGGCGTATCAGGTGCTTCCCGAACGGCAGAATCAAAGATTCGGTGGGCCATGTCTCCCTCCACCTCCAGCACGACAGCCACGCCAAGACTGGCGACGTCACGGCGACGTACAAGATGAGCATACTCGACAAGTCCTGGGAGCCGTCGTGCACCCAAGTAATGGAAAATCACCGCTTCGAGACAGACGATGGTTACTGGGGCTGGAGAAAGTTCATGAAACACAAAGATCTTGATCTTGACAGAGAGAAGTACCTCAAGGATGACTGCCTCTCCGTCCTCTGCGACGTCACAGTCGACCTCGGGCTGCGAACCACCGATGAGGTTGCGGCGCCCGAGCAACTCAATTCGGAACCAGCGCCTTTGGAGCCTCCTCGTGGCTTACATCTCGCGGAAGCAGCGGACGTGATGATCCACCTCGGCGACGGGCAGAGGGTGGCCGCGCACCGATGGGTGCTGGAGGCCCGATCCCCCGTATTTGAGTCCGATCTCGCGCTGGCCCCGACAACCGGCGAGAACATTGCTGAACTACGCGTCGACGGCATGGACGCCGACGTGTGCAAGGCGCTGCTCAGGTTCATCTACACCGACTCACCGCCGGCCCAGCTCGAGGAAGCACCGGCAACGACCGTGGAGCAGCTGCTCATGGCGGCGGACAGGTACAAGCTGGAGAAGTTGAGGGCCGCCTGCGAGGAGGCGCTGTGCAAGAAGATCGACGTGAACTCCGTGGCCACCGCCCTGGCGCTGGACAAGCGGTACTGCTGCCCGGCACTGAGGAAGGCGTGCATGCGCGTCCTCTCTTCTCCCAATAACCTAGAAGCTGTGGCGGCGTCATCTGATGGTTTGGAGCAGCTCAAGACACTCGGCCCCTCTGTCCTGCTGGATCTATTCGACAAGAACATGCCGTTGCGTGAGCAGCAACGGATGCTCCGGACTATCAGACTCGTGTGGGATCAGTCTGATAAAGGGTGGTGAAGGGTTTAGAAGGCCCCCATCCTATATACTTAAGAAGTTCACCCCCACTACTTGATTTATCTCAACATGCAATATAGCCACGTCAGCATCTAATCACAGGCATCCACGTCACCCCTAAACAGTCCCACGCAGCCCACCTCCTGAGGTTATTTCTTATTTTTCCTGTAAAGAAAAAACAAAATCCCCCCAGCGGCCAAGCCCCACGCCCCTGGTCCCCTCACAATTATGTGTTACGATCGGTCTTCTTTCTTATGATTTTATGGTCTGTCGTTTGTGTTTTGGCCACGCTGTGTTGCCCTGCTTTATATGTAAAACACGAGACAAAATACACGCCGAACAATACAAAGGTACCAAGGAATCTCTCAAAGCAGATACTCCCTGATGATTTTGGGATTTAATTTACTGAGTTGTTGGATTTGCTGGTCTATATTGTGGCAATGCCTCAATGCGCTCACCAGTAGTGTCGTGTGGCATCATGTGCTTCTTGCATTATTTTCTTGGACAACATTATGGATGACTGTCATGCTTAACTTAAGTTTTGGCCAATCACCACCGTATATATGACTTGTTGTATCGTATGTCAATACCATTTGATAATTGATATGCTTGTGTTTTTCTCTCCGTTGCTGGTTGTCATGCATGAGATGCTACATTCTAGGCTAAACTTCTGAATTAGTTCTAGTGTATTACAGTATGAATTTACCAGCTACCAAGTATGTTACTCCAATCATAAAAATGTATGAATTTATAATACCTTTTTTTGTGGGGTATGAATTTATAGTACTCACCTGAGAGATTTATCTCCTTCGGCAATCAGATAACAGGGCTTGCTTTTTAAGCTAAGAAATTGAGCAATCGCACACTGTTTGCGGTTCTGTTGACTGAACTGAAGGTTTAGTTTAATTTAGTATTTTTTTTTTGTGACCGTTTAACCTTTAGCTATCTCCATCTACTTCAAAGTCCGCTCTGTAATCATCTTCGGAGACTATTTCAGATATGAGATACAAATACGCCAATTGTGGTTGCCTCAAGGACCATATTTCATTTTCAGTCACAACAAAGCCTATACTGTTGCACTGACAGAGATGCTCCTGGCTGATTTGGGGGGTTTAATTTACTGAATTTGTGTACTTGCTGGTCTATATTGCGGCAATGCCTCAACCCTCAATGAGCACACTAGTAGCGTCGTGTGGTATCATGCGCTTCTCGCATTATTTTCTTCGACAACATTATGGATGACTCGTCATGCTTGTATTGTTACTCGCCATGAGTTACACAATTTGTTGGCATCACACTTACCATGTGGTTTATACTTAACTAAACTTTTGGTTATTGCTCACAATTATATATATGACTTAGTGTATGTCTACCATTTGATATGCCTATGTTTGCTCTCTTTTGTTGGTTGTCATGCATGAGATGCTACATTCTAGGCTAAATTTTTTATGTGTCTTATGGATCAGCTGAGATCTTAGAAGAAACTGCAATGAGTCGTGGACCATCTCCAAAGTCTTTCTTTGTGGACCATTTTTATTTTTACTTCCGTATGACACACCATTGTGAACAATGGTCAGGGAACTACTTAATGCATATCTTTATGCATAACAGCATAAATCAGTATGCAGAATACTATACAAAACTAGGTTCNTTTAATTTACTGAGTTGTTGGATTTGCTGGTCTATATTGTGGCAATGCCTCAATGCGCTCACCAGTAGTGTCGTGTGGCATCATGTGCTTCTTGCATTATTTTCTTGGACAACATTATGGATGACTGTCATGCTTAACTTAAGTTTTGGCCAATCACCACCGTATATATGACTTGTTGTATCGTATGTCAATACCATTTGATAATTGATATGCTTGTGTTTTTCTCTCCGTTGCTGGTTGTCATGCATGAGATGCTACATTCTAGGCTAAACTTCTGAATTAGTTCTAGTGTATTACAGTATGAATTTACCAGCTACCAAGTATGTTACTCCAATCATAAAAATGTATGAATTTATAATACCTTTTTTTGTGGGGTATGAATTTATAGTACTCACCTGAGAGATTTATCTCCTTCGGCAATCAGATAACAGGGCTTGCTTTTTAAGCTAAGAAATTGAGCAATCGCACACTGTTTGCGGTTCTGTTGACTGAACTGAAGGTTTAGTTTAATTTAGTATTTTTTTTTTGTGACCGTTTAACCTTTAGCTATCTCCATCTACTTCAAAGTCCGCTCTGTAATCATCTTCGGAGACTATTTCAGATATGAGATACAAATACGCCAATTGTGGTTGCCTCAAGGACCATATTTCATTTTCAGTCACAACAAAGCCTATACTGTTGCACTGACAGAGATGCTCCTGGCTGATTTGGGGGGTTTAACTTACTGAATTTGTGTACTTGCTGGTCTATATTGCGGCAATGCCTCAACCCTCAATGAGCACACTACTAGCGTCGTGTGGTATCATGCGCTTCTCGCATTATTTTCTTCGACAACATTATGGATGACTCGTCATGCTTGTATTGTTACTCGCCATGAGTTACACAATTTGTTGGCATCACACTTACCATGTGGTTTATACTTAACTAAACTTTTGGTTATTGCTCACAATTATATATATGACTTAGTGTATGTCTACCATTTGATATGCCTATGTTTGCTCTCTTTTGTTGGTTGTCATGCATGAGATGCTACATTCTAGGCTAAATTTTTTATGTGTCTTATGGATCAGCTGAGATCTTAGAAGAAACTACAATGAGTCGTGGACCATCTCCAAAGTCTTTCTTTGTGGACCATTTTTATTTTTACTTCCGTATGACACACCATTGTGAACAATGGTCAGGGAACTACTTAATGCATATCTTTATGCATAACAGCATAAATCAGTATGCAGAATACTATACAAAACTAGGTTCAAGCCTTCTCAGAAGGCATTATCGTATACACAACTCTAGTTTGTCCAACTTTTGTACTCAAGAACAAGAAACGGATGAGCAAAGAAACGACAAACTTTAGATTTTATTTTGTTTGGTTTCATTCATCAAGTAATAATGGTATTGCGGTACGCGGTTACAATTTGTGTAGCTCAATCAATAGATTAATCAAACAAATAATCGTATGGGAAAAAGTTACCAAACTTTGCTAGCTCATGGTGTTTTCTATTGATGTCAATTTCTATTTCACCAGTGAAAATTGGCTTTTAAACATAGGGTATTCAGCCCGGCTTTGGATTAACTAGCAAAAGAGCCCGTGCATCGCAACGGGAGAAAAAA
>CAJFDF010001491.1:0-32998 GCA_904067115.1 Aegilops sharonensis | reverse complement strand
TGCGTTTACGTGTCGGTCATCAACACTTGTAGTTATGGCCGATTCTCTCCTGTTTCTTGGACTATTACTAACTGATTTGGGGTCCCTGAGTAATTTCCATGATTGTCGAACCCGGGGGTGCCTTTATATGTCGTTCATCAATAATCCTAGGTTTGTCCTATTCTGGGCTCTTTCATGGACTATTACTCACCGTTTTGGGGTCACAAAGCAATTTCCATGGTTGTCAAACCCCAATATGTGCTTACGTGTTGGTCACCAACACTCGAAGTTTTGGCCGGTTCTGACCCGTTTCGTCGACTATTACTCACCGTTTTGGGGCCCCGAAGCGATCTGCATAGTTGTTGAACCCCAAGGTGCGCTTACGTGCCGGTCACACTCGTAGATTTGGCCGATTCTGGCCCGTTTCATGGACTATTACTCACTGTATTGGGGTCCCAGAGTGATTTCCACGATTAACGAACCCAGGGCTGCATTTACCTGTCGTACATCAACACTTGTAGTTTTGGCTGATTCTGGGCCGTTTCTTGGACTATTACCCACTCATTTGGGGTCCCTGAGTGATTTCCATGATTGTCAAACCCCGGGGCGCGTTGATGTGTCATTCTTCAATAATTCTAGGTTTGTCCGATTCTGGGCTCTTTCATGGACTATTACTCACCGTTTTGGGGTCCCGTTGAGATTTCCACAATTAACGAACCCTGGGGTGCGTTTACATGTCGGTCACCAACACTCGCAGTTTTGGCCGATACTGACCCGTTTCATGGACTATTACTCACCGTTTTGGGGACCCGAAGCGTTTTCCATAGTTGTTAAACCCCAAGGTGCGCTTACATGTCGGTCACCAACACTCGCAGATTTGGCCGATTCTGGCCCGTTTCATGGACTATTACTCACTGTTTTGGGGTCCTAGAGTGATTTCCACGATTAACGAACCCTGGGCTGCGTTTACGTGTCGGTCATCAACACTTGTAGTTTTGGCTGATTCTGGCCCGTTTCTTGGACCATTACTTACTGTTTTGGGGTCCCAGAGTGATTACCACGATTAACGAACCCTGTGCTGCGCTTACGTGTCAGTCATCAACACTTGTAGATTTGGTCGATTCTGGCACGTTTCTTGGACTATTACTCACTGATTTGGGGTCCGTGAGCGATTTCCATGATTGTCGAACCCTGGGGTGTGTTTATGTGTCGTTCATCAATAATCCTAGGTTTCTTCGATTCTGGGCCGTTTATGGACTATTACTCACCATTTTGGGGTCCTGGTGTGATTTACACGATTGACGAACCCCGGGGTGCGTTTACGTGTCGGTCACCAACACTCACAGTTTTGGCCGATACTGACCCGTTTCATGGACTATTACTCACCGTTTTGGGGTCCCGTTGTTATTTACACGATTATCGAACCCCGGGGTGCCTTTATATGTCGTTCATCAATAATCCTAGGTTTCTTCGATTCTGGGCCGTTTCTTGGACTATTACTCACCATTTTGGGGTCCTGGTGTGATTTACACGCATCTCGATCCACGTGTTTTACTATTACAAAAATCTATTTTTTGTTATTTGAATGCCCGTTTCGTGGACTATTACTCACCATTTTGGGGTCCTGGTGTGATTTACACGCATCTCGATCCACGTGTTTTACTATTACAAAAATCTATTTTTTGTTATTTGAATGCCCGTTTCGTGGACTATTACTCACCATTTTGGGGTCCTGGTGTGATTTACACGCATCTCGATCCACGTGTTTTACTATTACAAAAATCTATTTTTTGTTATTTGAATGCCCGTTTCGTGGACTATTACTCACCATTTTGGGGTCCTGGTGTGATTTACACGCATCTCGATCCACGTGTTTTACTATTACAAAAATCTATTTTTTGTTATTTGAATGCCCGTTTCGTGGACTATTACTCACCATTTTGGGGTCCTGGTGTGATTTACACGCATCTCGATCCACGTGTTTTACTATTACAAAAATCTATTTTTTGTTATTTGAATGCCCGTTTCGTGGACTATTACTCACCATTTTGGGGTCCTGGTGTGATTTACACGCATCTCGATCCACGTGTTTTACTATTACAAAAATCTATTTTTTGTTATTTGAATGCCCGTTTCGTGGACTATTACTCACCATTTTGGGGTCCTGGTGTGATTTACACGCATCTCGATCCACGTGTTTTACTATTACAAAAATCTATTTTTTGTTATTTGAATGCCCGTTTCGTGGACTATTACTCACCATTTTGGGGTCCTGGTGTGATTTACACGCATCTCGATCCACGTGTTTTACTATTACAAAAATCTATTTTTTGTTATTTGAATGCCCGTTTCGTGGACTATTACTCACCATTTTGGGGTCCTGGTGTGATTTACACGCATCTCGATCCACGTGTTTTACTATTACAAAAATCTATTTTTTGTTATTTGAATGCCCGTTTCGTGGACTATTACTCACCATTTTGGGGTCCTGGTGTGATTTACACGCATCTCGATCCACGTGTTTTACTATTACAAAAATCTATTTTTTGTTATTTGAATGCCCGTTTCGTGGACTATTACTCACCATTTTGGGGTCCTGGTGTGATTTACACGCATCTCGATCCACGTGTTTTACTATTACAAAAATCTATTTTTTGTTATTTGAATGCCCGTTTCGTGGACTATTACTCACCATTTTGGGGTCCTGGTGTGATTTACACGCATCTCGATCCACGTGTTTTACTATTACAAAAATCTATTTTTTGTTATTTGAATGCCCGTTTCGTGGACTATTACTCACCATTTTGGGGTCCTGGTGTGATTTACACGCATCTCGATCCACGTGTTTTACTATTACAAAAATCTATTTTTTGTTATTTGAATGCCCGTTTCGTGGACTATTACTCACCATTTTGGGGTCCTGGTGTGATTTACACGCATCTCGATCCACGTGTTTTACTATTACAAAAATCTATTTTTTGTTATTTGAATGCCCGTTTCGTGGACTATTACTCACCATTTTGGGGTCCTGGTGTGATTTACACGCATCTCGATCCACGTGTTTTACTATTACAAAAATCTATTTTTTGTTATTTGAATGCCCGTTTCGTGGACTATTACTCACCATTTTGGGGTCCTGGTGTGATTTACACGCATCTCGATCCACGTGTTTTACTATTACAAAAATCTATTTTTTGTTATTTGAATGCCCGTTTCGTGGACTATTACTCACCATTTTGGGGTCCTGGTGTGATTTACACGCATCTCGATCCACGTGTTTTACTATTACAAAAATCTATTTTTTGTTATTTGAATGCCCGTTTCGTGGACTATTACTCACCATTTTGGGGTCCTGGTGTGATTTACACGCATCTCGATCCACGTGTTTTACTATTACAAAAATCTATTTTTTGTTATTTGAATGCCCGTTTCGTGGACTATTACTCACCATTTTGGGGTCCTGGTGTGATTTACACGCATCTCGATCCACGTGTTTTACTATTACAAAAATCTATTTTTTGTTATTTGAATGCCCGTTTCGTGGACTATTACTCACCATTTTGGGGTCCTGGTGTGATTTACACGCATCTCGATCCACGTGTTTTACTATTACAAAAATCTATTTTTTGTTATTTGAATGCCCGTTTCGTGGACTATTACTCACCATTTTGGGGTCCTGGTGTGATTTACACGCATCTCGATCCACGTGTTTTACTATTACAAAAATCTATTTTTTGTTATTTGAATGCCCGTTTCGTGGACTATTACTCACCATTTTGGGGTCCTGGTGTGATTTACACGCATCTCGATCCACGTGTTTTACTATTACAAAAATCTATTTTTTGTTATTTGAATGCCCGTTTCGTGGACTATTACTCACCATTTTGGGGTCCTGGTGTGATTTACACGCATCTCGATCCACGTGTTTTACTATTACAAAAATCTATTTTTTGTTATTTGAATGCCCGTTTCGTGGACTATTACTCACCATTTTGGGGTCCTGGTGTGATTTACACGCATCTCGATCCACGTGTTTTACTATTACAAAAATCTATTTTTTGTTATTTGAATGCCCGTTTCGTGGACTATTACTCACCATTTTGGGGTCCTGGTGTGATTTACACGCATCTCGATCCACGTGTTTTACTATTACAAAAATCTATTTTTTGTTATTTGAATGCCCGTTTCGTGGACTATTACTCACTCATTTGGGGTCCCTGAGTGATTTCCATGATTGTCGAACCCCGGGGCACGTTTATGTGTCATTCATCAATAATTCGAGGTTTTTCCGATTCTGGGCTCTTTCATGGACTATTACTCACAGTTTTGGGGTCCCGTTGTGATTTCCACGATTAACGAACCCCGGGGTGCCTTTATATGTCGTTCATCAATAATCCTAGGTTTGTCCTATTCTGGGCTCTTTCATGGACTATTACTCACCGTTTTGGGGTCACAAAGCAATTTCCATGGTTGTCAAACCCCAATATGTGCTTACGTGTTGGTCACCAACACTCGAAGTTTTGGCCGGTTCTGACCCGGTTCGTCGACTATTACTCACCGTTTTGGGGCCCCGAAGCGATCTGCATAGTTGTTGAACCCCAAGGTGCGCTTACGTGCCGGTCACACTCGTAGATTTGGCCGATTCTGGCCCGTTTCATGGACTATTACTCACTGTATTGGGGTCCCAGAGTGATTTCCACGATTAACGAACCCAGGGCTGCATTTACCTGTCGTACATCAACACTTGTAGTTTTGGCTGATTCTGGGCCGTTTCTTGGACTATTACCCACTCATTTGGGGTCCCTGAGTGATTTCCATGATTGTCAAACCCCGGGGCGCGTTGATGTGTCATTCTTCAATAATTCTAGGTTTGTCCGATTATGGGCTCTTTCATGGACTATTACTCACCGTTTTGGGGTCCCGTTGAGATTTCCTCAATTAACGAACCCTGGGGTGCGTTTACATGTCGGTCACCAACACTCGCAGTTTTGGTCGATACTGACCCGTTTCGTGGACTATTACTCACCGTGTTGGGGACCCGAAGCGTTTTCCATAGTTGTTAAACCCCAAGGTGCGCTTACGTGTCGATCATCAACACTCGCAGATTTGGCCGATTCTGGCCCGTTTCATGGACTATTACTCACTGTTTTGGGGTCCTAGAGTGATTTCCACGATTAACGAACCCTGGGCTGCGTTTACGTGTCGGTCATCAACACTTGTAGTTTTGGCTGATTCTGGCCCGTTTCTTGGACCATTACTTACTGTTTTGGGGTCCCAGAGTGATTACCACGATTAACGAACCCTGTGCTGCGCTTACGTGTCAGTCATCAACACTTGTAGATTTGGCCGATTCTGGCACGTTTCTTGGACTATTACTCACTGATTTGGGGTCCGTGAGCGATTTCCACGATTGTCGAACCCTGGGGTGTGTTTATGTGTCGTTCATCAATAATCCTAGGTTTGTTCGATTCTGGGCCGTTTATGGACTATTACTCACCATTTTGGGGTCCTGGTGTGATTTACACGATTAACGAACCCCGGGGTGCGTTTACGTGTCGGTTACCAACACTCACAGTTTTGGCCGATACTGACCCGTTTCATGGACTATTACTCACCGTTTTGGGGGTCCCGAAGCGATTTCCATATTTGTTGAACCCCAAGGTGCGCTTACGTGTCGGTCATCTACACTCGAAGATTTGGCCGATTCTGGCCCGTTTCATGGACTATTACTCACTGTTTTGGAGTCCTAGAGTGATTTCCACGATTAACGAACCCTGGGCTGCGTTTACGTGTCGGTCATCAACACTTGTAGTTTTGGCCGATTTCGGACCGTTTCTTGGACTATTACTCACTGATTTGGGGTCCCTGAGTGATTTCCATGATTGTCGAACCCCGGGGCACGTTTATGTGTCATTCATCAATAATTCGAGGTTTTTCCGATTCTGGGCTCTTTCATGGACTATTACTCACCGTTTTGGGGTCCCGTTGTGATTTCCACGATTAACGAACCCTGGGGTGCGTTTACGTGTCGGTCACCAACACTCGTAGTTTTGGCCGATTTTGACCCGTTTCATGGACTATAACTCACCGTTTTGGGGTCCCGAAGCGATTTCCATAGTTGTTGAACCCCAAGGTGCGCTTACGTGTCGGTCATCAACACTCGCAGATTTGGCCGATTCTGGCCCATTTCATGTACTATTACTCACTGTTTTGGGCTCCCATAGTGATTTTCACGATTAACGAACCCTGGGCTGCGTTTACGTGTCGGTCATCAACACTTGTAGTTTTGGCAGATTCTCTCCTGTTTCTTGGACTATTACTAACTGATTTGGGGTCCTTGAGTAATTTCCATGATTGTCGAACCCCGGGGTGCCTTTATATGTCATTCATCAATAATCCTAGGTTTGTCCTATTCTGGGCTCTTTCATGGACTATTACTCACCGTTTTGGGGTCACAAAGCAATTTCCATGGTTGTCAAACCCCAATATGTGCTTACGTGTTGGTCACCAACACTCGAAGTTTTGGCCGGTTCTGACCCGTTTCGTCGACTATTACTCACCGTTTTGGGGCCCCGAAGCGATCTGCATAGTTGTTGATGTCAGGACCCCGATTCCAAGTCACATCGACCTAGCCGGTAACACCTCATATCACTTTGCGGCCTCACGCACGGTATTCCCACGGGTGTCGCCTTACCATGGCCCGGGACCGAGCGCCTTTTTAGTTCTTGAAAGCTGAACTCGCACTGTGGCGTCCATTCGAACTTCTTATCTTTCTTGAGGAGTTCGGTTAGAGGTTTAGCAACTTTAGAGAAATTCTCGACGAAGCGGCGGCAATAGCTCGCTAAACCGAGGAAACTCCGAACTTGCTTGACCGATTCAGGTGGAGTCCAGTCAAGGACGGCTTGAACTCGCTCGGGATTGACAGCAATGCCCTTACCAGAGATTACATGGCCTAGGTAGGTCACTTCTGGTAACCAGAATTCACACTTAGAGAATTTGGCGTAAAGGCGATGCTCTCGAAGTTTCATCAATACTAGCCTTAGATGTTCGGCATGTTCTTCCTCATTCTTGGAGTAGATGAGTATATCATCGAGGTATACTACGACGAATTTATCCAAATACTCCATGAAGATTGAGTTCATTAACCGAGAGAAGGTGGCTGGAGCATTGGTTAAACCGAAGGACATGACGGTGTACTCGTATTGGCCATAACGAGTAACAAAGGCCGTTTTAGGAATGTCCCCGTTCTTGATTTTGATTTGATGGTAGCCCAACCTCAAATCCATCTTGGAAAAGACTGAGGATCCAGCGAGCTGATCATACAGATCGTTGATCCTGGGGAGCGGATACTTGTTCTTGATAGTGACCAAGTTGACAGGTCGGTAATCTACAACCATCCGATCCGTACCATCCTTCTTCTTGACGAAGAGGACGAGGCAAGCCCATGGAGATGAACTAGGACGGATGAAGCCCTTTTGCAAGGACTCATCGAGTTGTTTCTTAAGTTCAGCTAGTTCTAAGGGTGCCATCTTATAAGGTCTCCTAGAGATTGGGACGTTTCCGGGAACAAGATCTATCACGAACTCGACATCCCTGTCAGGTGGAACACCTGGCAGTTCGTCTGGAAAGACATCCGGAAAATCACGGACTACCGGAATATCTTCGAGGTCAGGAAGGGGGTTGGCATTTAAGGATTAAAGCTGGCGCTTAGACACTCGGGTTAAAACATTAACTGTCTTGCCCGAAGGGTGGGTGAGTTGAACAGTTCTAGTAGAGCAATCAATCTTAGAATAATGGGCTGACATCCAGTCCATACCTAAGATGATGTTTATGTCCGAGGACTTAAGAGCTATTAGAGAGGCAAGAAAGACTAATCTGTCGACAAGAATTTCATTCCCATGACTTATTCTAGAGGTTTGCCATCTAGAACCAGGGGTCGGAATTTCCATGGAGATGTGCATGTCACAGAATGTGGTGTTGTGCAATCGAGCATAGCTCTCAGAAATAAATGAATGAGATGCTCCAGTATCAAAAAGAACAGTTGCCGGATGGCAATTAACGAGGAGCGTACCGAGAACGATGTTGGGATCCTCATAAGTTTCTTCAGCGGAAACATAGTTGACATGGCCACGAGCAGTGGTGGCTGGTTTAGCATAGAGCACCTTTCCTGCTGGCTTGCCACGGCCAACAGACTTTCCAACTTGACTGGGGTTGTTTTGGGGACACTCACGGATGTAGTGGCCCGTCTCTCCACACTTGAAGCAAGTGATCACATTTGGGCGTGGAGCAACATTAGCAGTGGGGCCTCCATATGTCTTGGGCGGAACATACTGCTGGTTGGGGCGAGGCGCCTCAAAGGATGGCCTCGGGGTGAACCTGGGTGGTAGAGCAGTATTTGGAATCCAGACCCGCGCTTCTGGGATCCAGAGCCGGATGAAGATCCAGAGTCACGGACGTGCTTGCGTGAAGCTTCAAAATCAGACTGCCCAGTTTCGGCGCAGATAGCCTTATTGACTAGCTTCGGAAAAGAGGTACACTCATGCAGACGAAGGTCTCGGCGTAGCTCAGGGCTAAGTCCCTTGCGGAACCTTGCCTGCATCTTGGCGTCGGTAGAAACTTCTTCGGGAGCATAACGTGCTAACTTCCCAAATTCACGGCTGTAGGCATCCACTGTCAGCCTACCTTGGGTGAAACTGCAGAATTCCTCCCTTTTGCGGTCCATAAGACCTTCTGGGATGTGATGCTCACGGAAGGCGGCACTGAATTCAGCCCAAGTTGTAATTTGTCCAACCGGACGCATCGTCTCATAATTCTTCCACCAGAGACTAGCAGGGCCTTCAAGATGATAAGCGGCAAAAGTAACCTTGTCACCCTCAGCCACGTTGGCAGAACGCAGCTTGTGGTAGATGCTGCGAAGCCAATCATCCGCGTCGAGAGGCTTGACGGAATATTTGAACTTCGGGGGATACAGCTTGACGAAGTCATTGAGTGAAACCAAATCATTTCTTGGCTGGCGTGCGGTGTTTTGCTCAATCCGCTCCAGTAAGCGATTGGTCTCACGCTTATTGCGTTCTGCTTCCAGCATAACCTCGGCCAAAGATGGCGGTTGCGGCAGATTCACATTTCTGGCTGCACTAGCTTCTCCCTGCTCCGGAGCAGCAGGAGTGTTGCGGGTGTTGACCATCCTAGGAAACAAAGCAAAGGTTTAAACTAGGATGGCAGAATTTAACAAGGAAGTGCGGAATGTAATGGATAGCACGGAATGCAAGATGTTCATCCGTATGACATGGTAATATAAAACTGCCATATATATACCAACGGTCATACACACCATTCATAGTTTAGCACAAGCCCGACGGAGTACAACTATAAGGAAGGCGTTACATCTCATCGGAAGCATTCCAACTCCTATACATTATTTTTCTACCTTCCGGAACGATACACACTAAGTCATATTCCACAAGTCACGCAGGACGGTGGAGGCACAACTAGTACAATACTAGGAATACTACTACTAACTCAGGCAGCTCCATAGTAGTCCTCATAGAAGTCACCACCCAAGCCTGGAAGTGGAACATGATCATCCGGAAACAGACAATCCTGTGGAGCCTGTGGACCATAAGGACTCGGATGTGGCCGTGGTCCAACAAACGGTGGCAGACGAGGCCTACGAGGAGGAGTGATGCCTCCAACCTCACGCCACTCCATAAAGTCTGGCAGACCAGCCCGCACAGGGTACAAGTCCCTCATGTCCATATATCCGGCTTGCACGGCAGGTGCAAACCGAGTCAGAGTAGCCCGGTGATCAGAACGGGCATTAAAAAGCTCCATACGCAAGGCCCGGTTCTCACGGTCCTTGTCCTCCAGTATCTCAGTAGTAGTGCGAAGGAGTGAGTCCTCATGGGATGCATCGCTGTACAAACCCTGAAGGTAGCAATGTGCCCCAGGGAGGGATGCTGGCACGTAGCGGAAATCGGTGTTGCTCAACAAGGCAGTTCTGGCTCGAATAATAGTCATCATAGAATAGGATGCATCTTGCACAGACATTCCAATGGTGATCCCGAGCCCATAGGAACAGTGAAGTGGTTCAGTAGCTCTGGGATAAGATGGATAGATCCGGACCGTGCATAGATATTGGCTTTGATTGAAATCCCTAAACCGCTCCTCGACGGTATATTCAGGATACCATCAGTAACCAGTCTCAATCATCACCCTAACCAACATTGCCGTGTGACCACACACACCGATGCAACGGGTCAGACGAACCACTTGGTTCTGGGGACGGGTGGCCATCTGAAAACACAGCCACAATGCAAAGACATTAGAATTTCTAGGGAAAATCGGGCAGCATAACATCTGTAAATGCTCAAAATCAGATTTGAGACATTCAAAATCAGATTGCAAAACCACTCAACAACATCATATCAAGGTTCTGGTTCAACTGATAGCATACTAAAAAATTTAGTAGTACTGAACTGAGGATGTAACCAACAATCCTATAAGTTACTACGGATTAGTAACACGTGAACCTGATAGAGAGAAAAGAGCCTAGTCCTATACCCACGTAGAATGAGAAGAGGATGACTCAGATCAGAGGCATAAGGTAAAGGAGTAAAAAGAGCCTTACGTTCCCTCCCACAATCAATTCCCCTACTTATAACTAAAGCATTTCTAGACTCAACTTCGACCAGTTTGGCTTAGCGAACCTACAGGCAGCCCTGCTCTGATACCAACGCTGTCAGGACCCCGATTCCAAGTCACATCGACCTAGCCGGTAACACCTCATATCACTTTGCGGCCTCACGCACGGTATTCCCACGGGTGTCGCCTTACCATGGCCCGTGACCGTTTGCGCCTTTTCAGTTCTTGAAAGCTGAACTCGCACTGTGGCGTCCATTCGAACTTCTTATCTTTCTTGAGGAGTTCGGTTAGAGGTTTAGCAACTTTAGAGAAATTCTCGACGAAGCGGCGGCAATAGCTCGCTAAACCGAGGAAACTCCGAACTTGCTTGACCGATCCACGGTGGAGTATTGTGATGGTGATTAGTGGACTCGTGTGCGACAAATGCTTTACAAATGGTGTTACGTAGGATAGTTTAGCCAAGAGTCAAAGCTGGCTTGCTGAAAATAACTCCACCACCTTCTTGAGAATGTGCATGTATGATAGGATTCTGTGGTAAGACTTGTTGAGTACCTCCGTACTCATGTTTGCTTAATTAATGTTTTTCAGAGGACAACACTACCCCCTCCGATGGATTCTATGTAGATCTCGACTTCGACGAGTGAACTAGCCACCCAGGTGGCGATCTAAGACTTCTGAAGGGCCCTTGTAGATAGAAAGGCTCCAACAAGCTTTCTTTCTTTCTAGAGTCTGTACTCAGACTAGTTTGCTTCCGCATGTGCTTGTATGATTGTATGACTTGAGTGTTGGGTCATGTGACCCCTACCTGTATGGATATGTTATGTATGGCTCCTCGGAGCCCCTTAAATAAAATACTTGAGTTGTAGAGTTTTGTTGTGATGCCTTGTTGTATTTACTCATATCGGGCATATTGCGTGTATGATTGAAATGCTTGGTATGAGTGGGATCCGACAAACTAGTTGTTTATCTTTGGCAGCCTCTCATATGGGGAAATGTAGTCTCGTGCTTCTGAGCGATAGTAGTCCGCTACAGCCCGGTTCACCGGAGTCCTGCTATCCCAGCACTACTGCTTGGACACTTGACTGGCCGGCATGTGTTTCACTTCGTTCCTATGTCTGTCCCTTCGGGGAAATGTCACGCGGTGGTATTCGGAGTCCTGCCCAGCCTGCTACAGCCCGGAATACCGGAGTCCTGTTAGCCCAGTGCTACAGCCCGAATATATACGTTGATGACCGACATGCTCGATGTGATTCATGTATGCCTGTCCCCATAGGTTAGCGCCGCTTTGGGTTCACGACTAGCCATGTCGGCCCGGGTTCTTTGTCATGTGGATACTAGCGACACCATCATATACGTGAGCCAAAAGGCGCAAACGGTCCCGGGCCATGGTAAGGCGACACCCGTGGAAATACTGTGCGTGAGGCCGCAAAGAGATATGAGGTGTTACCGGCTAGGTCGATGTGACTTGGAATCGGGGTCCTGACAGTTGAACCCCAAGGTGCGCTTACGTGCCGGTCACACTCGTAGATTTGGCCGATTCTGGCCCGTTTCATGGACTATTACTCACTGTATTGGGGTCCCAGAGTGATTTCCACGATTAACGAACCCAGGGCTGCGTTTAGCTGTCGTACATCAACACTTGTAGTTTTGGCTGATTATGGGCCGTTTCTTGGACTATTACCCACTGATTTGGGGTCCCTGAGTGATTTCCATGATTGTCGAACCCCGGGGCGTGTTGATGTGTCATTCTTCAATAATTCTAGGTTTGTCCGATTCTGGGCTCTTTCATGGACTATTACTCACCGTTTTTGGGTCCTGTTGAGATTTCCACAAATAACGAACCCTGGGGTGCGTTTACATGTCGGTCACCAACACTCGCAGTTTTGGCCGATACTGACCCGTTTCGTGGACTATTACTCACCGTTTTGGGGACCCGAAGCGTTTTCCATAGTTGTTAAACCCCAAGGTGCGCTTACGTGTCGATCATCAACACTCGCAGATTTGGATGATTCTGTCCCGTTTCATGGACTATTACTCACTGTTTTGGGGTCCTGGAGTGATTTCCACGATTAACGAACCCTGGGCTGCGTTTACGTGTCGGTCATCAACACTTGTAGTTTTGGCTGATTCTGGCCCGTTTCTTGGACCATTACTTACTGTTTTGGGGTCCCAGAGTGATTACCACGATTAACGAATCCTGTGCTGCGCTTACGTGTCAGTCATCAACACTTGTAGATTTGGTCGATTCTGGCACGTTTCTTGGAATATTATTCACGGATTTGGGGTCCGTGAGCGATTTCCATGATTGTCGAACCCTGGGGTGTGTTTATGTGTCGTTCATCAATAATCCTAGGTTTGTTCGATTCTGGGCCGTTTATGGACTATTACTCACCATTTTGGGGTCCTGGTGTGATTTACACGATTGACGAACCCCGGGGTGCGTTTACGTGTCCGTCACCAACACTCGTAGTTTTGGCCGATTCTGACCCGTTTCATGGGCTATTACTCACCGTTTTGGGGTCACAAAGAAATTTACATGGTTGTCAAACCCCAATATGTGCTTACGTGTTGGTCACCAACACTCGAAATTTTGGCCGGTTCTGACCCGTTTCGTCGACTATTACTCACCGTTTTGGGGGTCCCGAAGCGATTTCCATAGTTGTTGAACCCCCAGGTGCGCTTACGTGTCGGTCATCTACACTCGCAGATTTGGCCGATTCTGGCCCATTTCATGGACTATTACTCACTATTTTGGGGTCCCATTGTGATTTTCACGATTAACGAACCCTGGGATGCGTTTACGTGTCGGTCACCAACACTTGTAGTTTTGGCCGATTCTGGACCGTTTCCTGGACTATTACTCACTGATTTGGGGTCCCTGAGTGATTTCCATGATTGTCGAACCCCGGGGTGCCTTTATATGTCGTTCATCAATAATCCTAGGTTTGTTCGATTCTGGGCCGTTTATGGACTATTACTCACCATTTTGGGGTCCTGGTGTGATTTACACGATTGACGAACCCCGGGGTGCGTTTACGTGTCCGTCACCAACACTCGTAGTTTTGGCCGATTCTGACCCGTTTCATGGGCTATTACTCACCGTTTTGGGGTCACAAAGAAATTTACATGGTTGTCAAACCCCAATATGTGCTTACGTGTTGGTCACCAACACTCGAAATTTTGGCCGGTTCTGACCCGTTTCGTCGACTATTACTCACCGTTTTGGGGGTCCCGAAGCGATTTCCATAGTTGTTGAACCCCCAGGTGCGCTTACGTGTCGGTCATCTACACTCGCAGATTTGGCCGATTCTGGCCCATTTCATGGACTATTACTCACTATTTTGGGGTCCCATTGTGATTTTCACGATTAACGAACCCTGGGATGCGTTTACGTGTCGGTCACCAACACTTGTAGTTTTGGCCGATTCTGGACCGTTTCCTGGACTATTACTCACTGATTTGGGGTCCCTGAGTGATTTCCATGATTGTCGAACCCCGGGGTGCCTTTATATGTCGTTCATCAATAATCCTAGGTTTGTTCGATTCTGGGCCGTTTATGGACTATTACTCACCATTTTGGGGTCCTGGTGTGATTTACACGATTGACGAACCCCGGGGTGCGTTTACGTGTCCGTCACCAACACTCGTAGTTTTGGCCGATTCTGACCCGTTTCATGGGCTATTACTCACCGTTTTGGGGTCACAAAGAAATTTACATGGTTGTCAAACCCCAATATGTGCTTACGTGTTGGTCACCAACACTCGAAATTTTGGCCGGTTCTGACCCGTTTCGTCGACTATTACTCACCGTTTTGGGGGTCCCGAAGCGATTTCCATAGTTGTTGAACCCCCAGGTGCGCTTACGTGTCGGTCATCTACACTCGCAGATTTGGCCGATTCTGGCCCATTTCATGGACTATTACTCACTATTTTGGGGTCCCATTGTGATTTTCACGATTAACGAACCCTGGGATGCGTTTACGTGTCGGTCACCAACACTTGTAGTTTTGGCCGATTCTGGACCGTTTCCTGGACTATTACTCACTGATTTGGGGTCCCTGAGTGATTTCCATGATTGTCGAACCCCGGGGTGCCTTTATATGTCGTTCATCAATAATCCTAGGTTTGTTCGATTCTGGGCCGTTTATGGACTATTACTCACCATTTTGGGGTCCTGGTGTGATTTACACGATTGACGAACCCCGGGGTGCGTTTACGTGTCCGTCACCAACACTCGTAGTTTTGGCCGATTCTGACCCGTTTCATGGGCTATTACTCACCGTTTTGGGGTCACAAAGAAATTTACATGGTTGTCAAACCCCAATATGTGCTTACGTGTTGGTCACCAACACTCGAAATTTTGGCCGGTTCTGACCCGTTTCGTCGACTATTACTCACCGTTTTGGGGGTCCCGAAGCGATTTCCATAGTTGTTGAACCCCCAGGTGCGCTTACGTGTCGGTCATCTACACTCGCAGATTTGGCCGATTCTGGCCCATTTCATGGACTATTACTCACTATTTTGGGGTCCCATTGTGATTTTCACGATTAACGAACCCTGGGATGCGTTTACGTGTCGGTCACCAACACTTGTAGTTTTGGCCGATTCTGGACCGTTTCCTGGACTATTACTCACTGATTTGGGGTCCCTGAGTGATTTCCATGATTGTCGAACCCCGGGGTGCCTTTATATGTCGTTCATCAATAATCCTAGGTTTGTTCGATTCTGGGCCGTTTATGGACTATTACTCACCATTTTGGGGTCCTGGTGTGATTTACACGATTGACGAACCCCGGGGTGCGTTTACGTGTCCGTCACCAACACTCGTAGTTTTGGCCGATTCTGACCCGTTTCATGGGCTATTACTCACCGTTTTGGGGTCACAAAGAAATTTACATGGTTGTCAAACCCCAATATGTGCTTACGTGTTGGTCACCAACACTCGAAATTTTGGCCGGTTCTGACCCGTTTCGTCGACTATTACTCACCGTTTTGGGGGTCCCGAAGCGATTTCCATAGTTGTTGAACCCCCAGGTGCGCTTACGTGTCGGTCATCTACACTCGCAGATTTGGCCGATTCTGGCCCATTTCATGGACTATTACTCACTATTTTGGGGTCCCATTGTGATTTTCACGATTAACGAACCCTGGGATGCGTTTACGTGTCGGTCACCAACACTTGTAGTTTTGGCCGATTCTGGACCGTTTCCTGGACTATTACTCACTGATTTGGGGTCCCTGAGTGATTTCCATGATTGTCGAACCCCGGGGCGCGTTTATGTGTCATTCATCAATAATTTGAGGTTTGTCCGATTCTGGGCTCTTTCATGGACTATTACTCACCGTTTTGTCGTCCCGTTGTGATTTCCACGATTAACGAACCCTGGGGTGCGTTTACGTGTCCGTCACCAACACTCGTAGTTTTGGCCGATTCTGACCCGTTTCATGGACTATTACTCACCGTTTTGGGGTCCCGAAGCGATTTCCATAGTTGTTGAACCCCAAGGTGCGCTTACGTGTCGGTCATCAACACTCGCAGATTTGGCCGATTCTGGCCCATTTCATGTACTATTACTCACTATTTTGGGCTCCCATAGTGATTTTCACGATTAACGAACCCTGGGCTGCGTTTACGTG
The DNA here is from genome assembly GCA_904067115.1 of Aegilops sharonensis. Lineage (NCBI taxonomy): Eukaryota > Viridiplantae > Streptophyta > Magnoliopsida > Poales > Poaceae > Aegilops > Aegilops sharonensis. Next base: position 16,741 of record CAJFDF010001491.1, on the reverse strand, counting down.
TCGGTCATCAACACTTGTAGTTTTGGCCGATTCTCTCCTGTTTCTTGGACTATTACTAACTGATTTGGGGTCCCTGAGTAATTTCCATGATTGTCGAACCCCGGGGTGCCTTTATATGTCGTTCATCAATAATCCTAGGTTTGTCCTATTCTGGGCTCTTTCATGGACTATTACTCACCGTTTTGGGGTCACAAAGAAATTTACATGGTTGTCAAACCCCAATATGTGCTTACGTGTTGGTCACCAACACTCGAAATTTTGGCCGGTTCTGACCCGTTTCGTCGACTATTACTCACCGTTTTGGGGCCCCGAAGCGATCTGCATAGTTGTTGAACCCCAAGGTGCGCTTACGTGCCAGTCACACTCGTAGATTTGGCCGATTCTGGCCCATTTCATGTACTATTACTCACTATTTTGGGCTCCCATAGTGATTTTCACGATTAACGAACCCTGGGCTGCGTTTACGTGTCGGTCACCAACACTCGAAATTTTGGCCGGTTCTGACCCGTTTCGTCGACTATTACTCACCGTTGTGGGGCCCCGAAGCGAGCTGCATAGTTGTTGAACCCTAAGGTGCGCTTACGTGCCAGTCACACTCGTAGATTTGGCCGATTCTGGCCCATTTCATGTACTATTACTCACTATTTTGGGCTCCCATAGTGATTTTCACGATTAACGAACCCTGGGCTGCGTTTACGTGTCGGTCACCAACACTCGAAATTTTGGCCGGTTCTGACCCGTTTCGTCGACTATTACTCACCGTTGTGGGGCCCCGAAGCGAGCTGCATAGTTGTTGAACCCTAAGGTGCGCTTACGTGCCAGTCACACTCGTAGATTTGGCCGATTCTGGCCCATTTCATGTACTATTACTCACTATTTTGGGCTCCCATAGTGATTTTCACGATTAACGAACCCTGGGCTGCGTTTACGTGTCGGTCACCAACACTCGAAATTTTGGCCGGTTCTGACCCGTTTCGTCGACTATTACTCACCGTTGTGGGGCCCCGAAGCGAGCTGCATAGTTGTTGAACCCTAAGGTGCGCTTACGTGCCAGTCACACTCGTAGATTTGGCCGATTCTGGCCCATTTCATGTACTATTACTCACTATTTTGGGCTCCCATAGTGATTTTCACGATTAACGAACCCTGGGCTGCGTTTACGTGTCGGTCACCAACACTCGAAATTTTGGCCGGTTCTGACCCGTTTCGTCGACTATTACTCACCGTTGTGGGGCCCCGAAGCGAGCTGCATAGTTGTTGAACCCTAAGGTGCGCTTACGTGCCAGTCACACTCGTAGATTTGGCCGATTCTGGCCCATTTCATGTACTATTACTCACTATTTTGGGCTCCCATAGTGATTTTCACGATTAACGAACCCTGGGCTGCGTTTACGTGTCGGTCACCAACACTCGAAATTTTGGCCGGTTCTGACCCGTTTCGTCGACTATTACTCACCGTTGTGGGGCCCCGAAGCGAGCTGCATAGTTGTTGAACCCTAAGGTGCGCTTACGTGCCAGTCACACTCGTAGATTTGGCCGATTCTGGCCCATTTCATGTACTATTACTCACTATTTTGGGCTCCCATAGTGATTTTCACGATTAACGAACCCTGGGCTGCGTTTACGTGTCGGTCACCAACACTCGAAATTTTGGCCGGTTCTGACCCGTTTCGTCGACTATTACTCACCGTTGTGGGGCCCCGAAGCGAGCTGCATAGTTGTTGAACCCTAAGGTGCGCTTACGTGCCAGTCACACTCGTAGATTTGGCCGATTCTGGCCCATTTCATGTACTATTACTCACTATTTTGGGCTCCCATAGTGATTTTCACGATTAACGAACCCTGGGCTGCGTTTACGTGTCGGTCACCAACACTCGAAATTTTGGCCGGTTCTGACCCGTTTCGTCGACTATTACTCACCGTTGTGGGGCCCCGAAGCGAGCTGCATAGTTGTTGAACCCTAAGGTGCGCTTACGTGCCAGTCACACTCGTAGATTTGGCCGATTCTGGCCCATTTCATGTACTATTACTCACTATTTTGGGCTCCCATAGTGATTTTCACGATTAACGAACCCTGGGCTGCGTTTACGTGTCGGTCACCAACACTCGAAATTTTGGCCGGTTCTGACCCGTTTCGTCGACTATTACTCACCGTTGTGGGGCCCCGAAGCGAGCTGCATAGTTGTTGAACCCTAAGGTGCGCTTACGTGCCAGTCACACTCGTAGATTTGGCCGATTCTGGCCCGTTTCATGGACTATTACTCACTGTATTGGGGTCCCAGAGTGATTTCCACGATTAACGAACCCAGGGCTGCGTTTACCTGTCGTACATCAACACTTGTAGTTTTGGCTGATTCTGGGCCGTTTCTTGGACTATTACCCACTGATTTGGGGTCCCTGAGCGATTTCCATTATTGTCGAACCCCGGGGCGCGTTTATGTGTCATTCATCAATAATTCTAGGTTTGTCCGATTGTGGGCTCTTTCATGGACTATTACTCACCGTTTTTGGGTCCCGTTGAGATTTCCACAATTAACGAACCCTGGGGTGCGTTTACATGTCGGTCACCAACACTCGCAGTTTTGGCCGATACTGACCCGTTTCGTGGACTATTATTCACCGTTTTGGAGACCCGAAGAGTTTTCCATAGTTGTTAAACCCCAAGGTGCGCTTACGTGTCAATCATCAACACTCGCAGATTTGGCCGATTCTGGCCCGTTTCATGGACTATTACTCCCTGTTTTGGGGTCCTAGAGTGATTTCCACGATTAACGAACCATGGGCTGCGTTTACGTGTCGGTCATCAACACTTGTAGTTTTGGCTGATTCTGGCCCGTTTCTTGGACCATTACTTACTGTTTTGGGGTCCCAGAGTGATTACCACGATTAACGAACCCTGTGCTGCGCTTACGTGTCAGTCATCAACACTTGTTGATTTGGTCGATTCTGGCACGTTTCTTGGACTATTACTCACTGATTTGGGGTCCTAGAGTGATTTCCACGATTAACGAACCCCGGGGTGCGTTTACGTGTCGGTCACCAACACTCACTGTTTTGGACGATACTGACCCGTTTCATGGACTATTACTCACTGTATTGGGGTCCGAGAGTGATTTCCACGATTAACGAACCCCGGGGTGCGTTTACGTGTCGGTCACCAACACTCACTGTTTTGGACGATACTGACCCGTTTCATGGACTATTACTCACTGTATTGGGGTCCGAGAGTGATTTCCACGATTAACGAACCCCGGGGTGCGTTTACGTGTCGGTCACCAACACTCACTGTTTTGGACGATACTGACCCGTTTCATGGACTATTACTCACTGTATTGGGGTCCGAGAGTGATTTCCACGATTAACGAACCCCGGGGTGCGTTTACGTGTCGGTCACCAACACTCACTGTTTTGGACGATACTGACCCGTTTCATGGACTATTACTCACTGTATTGGGGTCCGAGAGTGATTTCCACGATTAACGAACCCCGGGGTGCGTTTACGTGTCGGTCACCAACACTCACTGTTTTGGACGATACTGACCCGTTTCATGGACTATTACTCACTGTATTGGGGTCCGAGAGTGATTTCCACGATTAACGAACCCCGGGGTGCGTTTACGTGTCGGTCACCAACACTCACTGTTTTGGACGATACTGACCCGTTTCATGGACTATTACTCACTGTATTGGGGTCCGAGAGTGATTTCCACGATTAACGAACCCCGGGGTGCGTTTACGTGTCGGTCACCAACACTCACTGTTTTGGACGATACTGACCCGTTTCATGGACTATTACTCACTGTATTGGGGTCCGAGAGTGATTTCCACGATTAACGAACCCCGGGGTGCGTTTACGTGTCGGTCACCAACACTCACTGTTTTGGACGATACTGACCCGTTTCATGGACTATTACTCACTGTATTGGGGTCCGAGAGTGATTTCCACGATTAACGAACCCCGGGGTGCGTTTACGTGTCGGTCACCAACACTCACTGTTTTGGACGATACTGACCCGTTTCATGGACTATTACTCACTGTATTGGGGTCCGAGAGTGATTTCCACGATTAACGAACCCCGGGGTGCGTTTACGTGTCGGTCACCAACACTCACTGTTTTGGACGATACTGACCCGTTTCATGGACTATTACTCACTGTATTGGGGTCCGAGAGTGATTTCCACGATTAACGAACCCCGGGGTGCGTTTACGTGTCGGTCACCAACACTCACTGTTTTGGACGATACTGACCCGTTTCATGGACTATTACTCACTGTATTGGGGTCCGAGAGTGATTTCCACGATTAACGAACCCCGGGGTGCGTTTACGTGTCGGTCACCAACACTCACTGTTTTGGACGATACTGACCCGTTTCATGGACTATTACTCACTGTATTGGGGTCCGAGAGTGATTTCCACGATTAACGAACCCCGGGGTGCGTTTACGTGTCGGTCACCAACACTCACTGTTTTGGACGATACTGACCCGTTTCATGGACTATTACTCACTGTATTGGGGTCCGAGAGTGATTTCCACGATTAACGAACCCCGGGGTGCGTTTACGTGTCGGTCACCAACACTCACTGTTTTGGACGATACTGACCCGTTTCATGGACTATTACTCACTGTATTGGGGTCCGAGAGTGATTTCCACGATTAACGAACCCCGGGGTGCGTTTACGTGTCGGTCACCAACACTCACTGTTTTGGACGATACTGACCCGTTTCATGGACTATTACTCACTGTATTGGGGTCCGAGAGTGATTTCCACGATTAACGAACCCCGGGGTGCGTTTACGTGTCGGTCACCAACACTCACTGTTTTGGACGATACTGACCCGTTTCATGGACTATTACTCACTGTATTGGGGTCCGAGAGTGATTTCCACGATTAACGAACCCCGGGGTGCGTTTACGTGTCGGTCACCAACACTCACTGTTTTGGACGATACTGACCCGTTTCATGGACTATTACTCACTGTATTGGGGTCCGAGAGTGATTTCCACGATTAACGAACCCCGGGGTGCGTTTACGTGTCGGTCACCAACACTCACTGTTTTGGACGATACTGACCCGTTTCATGGACTATTACTCACCGTTTTTGGGTCCTGTTGAGATTTCCACAAATAACGAACCCTGGGGTGCGTTTACATGTCGGTCACCAACACTCGCAGTTTTGGCCGATACTGACCCGTTTCGTGGACTATTATTCACCGTTTTGGAGACCCGAAGAGTTTTCCATAGTTGTTAAACCCCAAGGTGCGCTTACGTGTCAATCATCAACACTCGCAGATTTGGCCGATTCTGGCCCGTTTCATGGACTATTACTCCCTGTTTTGGGGTCCTAGAGTGATTTCCACGATTAACGAACCATGGGCTGCGTTTACGTGTCGGTCATCAACACTTGTAGTTTTGGCTGATTCTGGCCCGTTTCTTGGACCATTACTTACTGTTTTGGGGTCCCAGAGTGATTACCACGATTAACGAACCCTGTGCTGCGCTTACGTGTCAGTCATCAACACTTGTTGATTTGGTCGATTCTGGCACGTTTCTTGGACTATTACTCACTGATTTGGGGTCCTAGAGTGATTTCCATGATTAACGAACCCTGGGCTGCGTTTACTTGTCGGTCATCAACACTTGTAGTTTTGGTCGATTCTGGCCCGTTTCATGGACTATTACTCCCTGTTTTGGGGTCCGAGAGTGATTTCCACGATTAACGAACCCTGTGCTGCGTTTACCTGTCGGTCATCAACACTTGTAGTTTTGGTCGATTCTGGCCCGTTTCATGGACTATTACTCCCTGTTTTGGGGTCCGAGAGTGATTTCCACGATTAACGAACCCTGTGCTGCGTTTACCTGTCGGTCATCAACACTTGTAGTTTTGGTCGATTCTGGCCCGTTTCATGGACTATTACTCCCTGTTTTGGGGTCCGAGAGTGATTTCCACGATTAACGAACCCTGTGCTGCGTTTACCTGTCGGTCATCAACACTTGTAGTTTTGGCCGATTCTGGACCGTTTCCTGGACTATTACTCACTGATTTGGGGTCCTTGAGTGATTTCCATGATTGTCGAACCCCGGGGCGCGTTTATGTGTCATTCATCAATAATTCTAGGTTTGTCCGATTGTGGGCTCTTTCATGGACTATTACTCACCGTTTTGGGGTCCCGTTGAGATTTCCACAATTAACGAACCCTGGGGTGGATCTGAAGAGCGTCGTGTAGGGATAGAGTGTAGATCTCGGTGTTCGCCGTATCATTAAAAAATATTCACCGTTTTGGAGACCCGAAGAGTTTTCCATAGTTGTTAAACCCCAAGGTGCGCTTACGTGTCAATCATCAACACTTGTAGTTTTGGTCGATTCTGGCCCGTTTCATGGACTATTACTCCCTGTTTTGGGGTCCGAGAGTGATTTCCACGATTAACGAACCCTGTGCTGCGTTTACCTGTCGGTCATCAACACTTGTAGTTTTGGCCGATTCTGGACCGTTTCCTGGACTATTACTCACTGATTTGGGGTCCTTGAGTGATTTCCATGATTGTCGAACCCCGGGGCGCGTTTATGTGTCATTCATCAATAATTCTAGGTTTGTCCGATTGTGGGCTCTTTCATGGACTATTACTCACCGTTTTGGGGTCCCGTTGAGATTTCCACAATTAACGAACCCTGGGGTGGATCTGAAGAGCGTCGTGTAGGGATAGAGTGTAGATCTCGGTGTTCGCCGTATCATTAAAAAATATTCACCGTTTTGGAGACCCGAAGAGTTTTCCATAGTTGTTAAACCCCAAGGTGCGCTTACGTGTCAATCATCAACACTCGCAGATTTGGCCGATTCTGGCCCATTTCATGTACTATTACTCACTATTTTGGGCTCCCATAGTGATTTTCACGATTAACGAACCCTGGGCTGCGCTTACGTGTCAGTCATCAACACTTGTTGATTTGGTCGATTCTGGCACGTTTCTTGGACTATTACTCACTGATTTGGGGTCCTAGAGTGATTTCCATGATTAACGAACCCTGGGCTGCGTTTACTTGTCGGTCATCAACACTTGTAGTTTTGGCTGATTCTGGCCCGTTTCTTGGACCATTACTTACTGTTTTGGGGTCCCAGAGTGATTACCACGATTAACGAACCCTGTGCTGCGCTTACGTGTCAGTCATCAACACTTGTAGATTTGGTCGATTCTGGCACGTTTCTTGGACTATTACTCACTAATTTGGGGTCCGTGAGCGATTTCCATGATTGTCGAACCCTGGGGTGTGTTTATGTGTCGTTCATCAATAATCCTAGGTTTGTTCGATTCTGGGCCGTTTATGGACTATTACTCACCATTTTGGGGTCCTGGTGTGATTTACACGATTAACGAACCCCGGGGTGCGTTTACGTGTCGGTCACCAACACTCACAATTTTGGACGATACTGACCCGTTTCATGGACTATTACTCACCGTTTTGGGGGTCCCGAAGCGATTTCCATATTTGTTGAACCCCAAGGTGCGCTTACGTGTCGGTCATCTACACTCGTAGATTTGGCCGATTCTGGCCCGTTTCATGGACATTTACTCACTGTATTGGGGTCCCAGAGTGATTTCCACGATTAACGAACCCAGGGCTGTGTTTACCAGTCGTACATCAACACTTGTAGTTTTGGCTGATTCTGGGCCGTTTCTTGGACTATTACCCACTCATTTGGGGCCCCTGAGTGATTTCCATGATTGTCGAACCCCGGGGCGCGTTGATGTGTCATTCATCAATAATTCTAGGTTTGTCCGATTCTGGGCTCTTTCATGGACTATTACTCACCGTTTTGGGGTCCCGTTGAGATTTCCACAATTAACGAACCCTGGGGTGCGTTTACATGTCGGTCACCAACACTCGCAGTTTTGGCCGATACTGACCCGTTTCATGGACTATTACTCACCGTTTTGGGGACCCGACGCGTTTTCCATAGTTGTTAAACCCCAAGGTGCGCTTACGTGTCGATCATCAACACTCGCAGATTTGGACGATTCTGGCCCGTTTCATGGACTATTACTCACTGTTTTGGGGTCCTAGAATGATTTCCACGATTAACGAACCCTGGGGTGCGTTTACGTGTCGGTCACCAACACTCGTAGTTTTGGCCGATTCTGACCCGTTTCATGGACTATTACTCACCGTTTTGGGGCCCCGAAGCGATCTGCATAGTTGTTGAACCCCAAGGTGCGCTTACATGCCAGTCACACTCGTAGATTTGGCCGATTCTGGCCCGTTTCATGGACATTTACTCACTGTATTGGGGTCCCAGAGTGATTTCCACGATTAACGAACCCAGGGCTGCGTTTACCTGTCGTACATCAACACTTGTAGTTTTGGCTGATTCTGGGCCGTTTCTTGGACTATTACCCACTGATTTGGGGGCCCTGAGTGATTTCCATGATTGTCGAACCCCGGGGCGCGTTGATGTGTCATTTATCAATAATTCTAGGTTTGTCCGATTCTGGGCTCTTTCATGGACTATTACTCACCGTTTTGGGGTCCCGTTGAGATTTCCACAATTAACGAACCCTGGGGTGCGTTTACATGTCGGTCACCAACACTCGCAGTTTTGGCCGATACTGACCCGTTTTGTGGACTATTACTCACCGTTTTGGGGACCCGACGCGTTTTCCATAGTTGTTAAACCCCAAGGTGCGCTTATGTGTCGATCATCAACACTCGCAGATTTGGCCGATTCTGGCCCGTTTCATGGACTATTACTCACTGTTTTGGGGTCCTAGAGTGATTTCCACGATTATAGAACCCTGGGCTGCGTTTACGTGTCGGTCATCAACACTTGTAGTTTTAGCTGATTCTGGCCTGTTTCTTGGACCATTACTTACTGTTTTGGGGTCCCAGAGTGATTACCACGATTAACGAACCCTGTGCTGCGCTTACGTGTCAGTCATCAACACTTGTAGATTTGGCCGATTCTGGCACGTTTCTTGGCCTATTACTCACTGATTTGGGGTCCGTGAGCGATTTCCATGATTGTCGAACCCCGGGGCGCGTTGATGTGTCATTCATCAATAATTCTAGGTTTGTCCGATTCAGGGCCGTTTATGGACTATTACTAACCGTTTTGGGGTCCCGTTGAGATTTCCACAATTAACGAACCCCGGGGTGCGTTTACATGTCGGTCACCAACACTCGCAGTTCTGGCCGATACTGAACCGTTTCGTGGACGATTACTCACCGTTTTGGGGACCCGACGCGTTTTCCATAGTTGTTAAACCCCAAGGTGCGCTTACGTGTCGATCATCAACACTCGCAGATTTGGCCAATTCTGGCCCGTTTCATGGACTATTACTCACTGTTTTGGGGTCCTAGAGTGATTTCCACGATTAACGAACCCTGGGCTGCGTTTACGGGTCGGTCATCAACACTTGTGGTTTTGGCTGATTCTGGCCCGTTTCTTGGACCATTACTCACTGTTTTGGGATCCCAGAGTGATTACCACGATTCTGGACCGTTTCCTGGACTATTACTCACTGATTTGGGGTCCCTGAGTGATTTCCATGATTGTCGAACCCCGGGGCGCGTTTATGTGTCATTCATCAATAATTCGAGGTTTATCCGATTCTGGGCTCTTTCATGGACTATTACTCACCGTTTTGGGGTCCCGTTGTGATTTCCACGATTAACGAACCCTGGGGTGCGTTTACGTGTCGGTCACCAACACTCGTAGTTTTGGCCGATTCTGACCCGTTTCATGGACTATTACTCACCGTTTTGGGGTCCCGAAGCGATTTCCATATTTGTTGAACCCCAAGGTGCGCTTACGTGTCGGTCATCAACACTCGTAGATTTGGCCGATTCTGGCCCGTTTCATGGACTATTACTCACTATTTTGGGGTCCTAGAGTGATTTCCACGATTAACGAACCCTGGGCTGCGTTTACGTGTCAGTCATCAACACTCGCAGATTAGGCCGATTCTGGCCCGTTTCATGGACTATTACTCACTATTTTGGGGTCCTAGAGTGATTTCCACGATTAACGAACCCTGGGCTGCGTTTACGTGTCAGTCATCAACACTCGCAGATTAGGCCGATTCTGGCCCGTTTCATGGACTATTACTCACTATTTTGGGGTCCTAGAGTGATTTCCACGATTAACGAACCCTGGGCTGCGTTTACGTGTCAGTCATCAACACTCGCAGATTAGGCCGATTCTGGCCCGTTTCATGGACTATTACTCACTATTTTGGGGTCCTAGAGTGATTTCCACGATTAACGAACCCTGGGCTGCGTTTACGTGTCAGTCATCAACACTCGCAGATTAGGCCGATTCTGGCCCGTTTCATGGACTATTACTCACTATTTTGGGGTCCTAGAGTGATTTCCACGATTAACGAACCCTGGGCTGCGTTTACGTGTCAGTCATCAACACTCGCAGATTAGGCCGATTCTGGCCCGTTTCATGGACTATTACTCACTATTTTGGGGTCCTAGAGTGATTTCCACGATTAACGAACCCTGGGCTGCGTTTACGTGTCAGTCATCAACACTCGCAGATTAGGCCGATTCTGGCCCGTTTCATGGACTATTACTCACTATTTTGGGGTCCTAGAGTGATTTCCACGATTAACGAACCCTGGGCTGCGTTTACGTGTCAGTCATCAACACTCGCAGATTAGGCCGATTCTGGCCCGTTTCATGGACTATTACTCACTATTTTGGGGTCCTAGAGTGATTTCCACGATTAACGAACCCTGGGCTGCGTTTACGTGTCAGTCATCAACACTCGCAGATTAGGCCGATTCTGGCCCGTTTCATGGACTATTACTCACTATTTTGGGGTCCTAGAGTGATTTCCACGATTAACGAACCCTGGGCTGCGTTTACGTGTCAGTCATCAACACTCGCAGATTAGGCCGATTCTGGCCCGTTTCATGGACTATTACTCACTATTTTGGGGTCCTAGAGTGATTTCCACGATTAACGAACCCTGGGCTGCGTTTACGTGTCAGTCATCAACACTCGCAGATTAGGCCGATTCTGGCCCGTTTCATGGACTATTACTCACTATTTTGGGGTCCTAGAGTGATTTCCACGATTAACGAACCCTGGGCTGCGTTTACGTGTCAGTCATCAACACTCGCAGATTAGGCCGATTCTGGCCCGTTTCATGGACTATTACTCACTATTTTGGGGTCCTAGAGTGATTTCCACGATTAACGAACCCTGGGCTGCGTTTACGTGTCAGTCATCAACACTCGCAGATTAGGCCGATTCTGGCCCGTTTCATGGACTATTACTCACTATTTTGGGGTCCTAGAGTGATTTCCACGATTAACGAACCCTGGGCTGCGTTTACGTGTCAGTCATCAACACTCGCAGATTAGGCCGATTCTGGCCCGTTTCATGGACTATTACTCACTATTTTGGGGTCCTAGAGTGATTTCCACGATTAACGAACCCTGGGCTGCGTTTACGTGTCAGTCATCAACACTCGCAGATTAGGCCGATTCTGGCCCGTTTCATGGACTATTACTCACTATTTTGGGGTCCTAGAGTGATTTCCACGATTAACGAACCCTGGGCTGCGTTTACGTGTCAGTCATCAACACTCGCAGATTAGGCCGATTCTGGCCCGTTTCATGGACTATTACTCACTATTTTGGGGTCCTAGAGTGATTTCCACGATTAACGAACCCTGGGCTGCGTTTACGTGTCAGTCATCAACACTCGCAGATTAGGCCGATTCTGGCCCGTTTCATGGACTATTACTCACTATTTTGGGGTCCTAGAGTGATTTCCACGATTAACGAACCCTGGGCTGCGTTTACGTGTCAGTCATCAACACTCGCAGATTAGGCCGATTCTGGCCCGTTTCATGGACTATTACTCACTATTTTGGGGTCCTAGAGTGATTTCCACGATTAACGAACCCTGGGCTGCGTTTACGTGTCAGTCATCAACACTCGCAGATTAGGCCGATTCTGGCCCGTTTCATGGACTATTACTCACTATTTTGGGGTCCTAGAGTGATTTCCACGATTAACGAACCCTGGGCTGCGTTTACGTGTCAGTCATCAACACTCGCAGATTAGGCCGATTCTGGCCCGTTTCATGGACTATTACTCACTATTTTGGGGTCCTAGAGTGATTTCCACGATTAACGAACCCTGGGCTGCGTTTACGTGTCAGTCATCAACACTCGCAGATTAGGCCGATTCTGGCCCGTTTCATGGACTATTACTCACTATTTTGGGGTCCTAGAGTGATTTCCACGATTAACGAACCCTGGGCTGCGTTTACGTGTCAGTCATCAACACTCGCAGATTAGGCCGATTCTGGCCCGTTTCATGGACTATTACTCACTATTTTGGGGTCCTAGAGTGATTTCCACGATTAACGAACCCTGGGCTGCGTTTACGTGTCAGTCATCAACACTCGCAGATTAGGCCGATTCTGGCCCGTTTCATGGACTATTACTCACTATTTTGGGGTCCTAGAGTGATTTCCACGATTAACGAACCCTGGGCTGCGTTTACGTGTCGGTCATGAACACTTGTAGTTTTGGCCGATTCTGGACCGTTTCCTGGACTATTACTCACTGATTTGGGGTCCCTGAGTGATTTCCACGATTGTCGAACCCCGGGGCGCGTTTATGTGTCATTCATCAATAATTCGAGGTTTGTCCGATTCTGGGCTCTTTCATGGACTATTACTCACCGTTTTGGGGTCCCGTTGTGATTTCCACGATTAACGAACCCTGGGGTGCGTTTACGTGTCGGTCACCAACACTCGTAGTTTTGGCCGATTCTGACCCGTTTCATGGACTATTACTCACCGTTTTGGGGTCCCGAAGCGATTTCCATATTTGTTGAACCCCAAGGTGCGCTTACGTGTCGGTCATCAACACTCGTAGATTTGGCCGATTCTGGCCCGTTTCATGGACTATTACTCACTATTTTGGGGTCCTAGAGTGATTTCCACGATTAACGAACCCTGGGCTGCGTTTACGTGTCGGTCATGAACACTTGTAGTTTTGGCCGATTCTGGACCGTTTCTTGGACTATTACTCACCGATTTGGGGTCCCTGAGTGATTTCCATGATTGTCGAACCCCGGGGCGCGTTTATGTGTCATTCATCAATAATTCGAGGTTTGTCCGATTCTGGGCTCTTTCATGGACTATTACTCACCGTTTTGGGGTCCCGTTGTGATTTCCACGATTAACGAACCTTGGGGTGCGTTTACGTGTCGGTCACCAACACTCGTAGTTTTGGCCGATTCTGACCCATTTCATGGACTATTACTCAGCGTTTTGGAGTCCCGAAGCGATGTCCATAGTTGTTGAACCCCAAGGTGCGCTTACGTGCCGGTCACACTCGTAGATTTGGCCGATTCTGGCCCGTTTCATGGACTATTACTCACTGTTTTGGGGTCCTAGAGTGATTTCCACGATTATAGAACCCTGGGCTGCGTTTACGTGTCGGTCATCAACACTTGTAGTTTTAGCTGATTCTGGCCTGTTTCTTGGACCATTACTTACTGTTTTGGGGTCACAGAGTGATTACCACGATTAACGAACCCTGTGCTGCGCTTACGTGTCAGTCATCAACACTTGTAGATTTGGCCGATTCTGGCACGTTTCTTGGCCTATTACTCACTAATTTGGGGTCCGTGAGCGATTTCCATGATTGTCGAACCCCGGGGCGCGTTGATGTGTCATTCATCAATAATTCTAGGTTTGTCCGATTCAGGGCCGTTTATGGACTATTACTAACCGTTTTGGGGTCCCGTTGAGATTTCCACAATTAACGAACCCCGGGGTGCGTTTACATGTCGGTCACCAACACTCGCAGTTCTGGCCGATACTTACCCGTTTCGTGGACTATTACTCACCGTTTTGGGGACCCGACGCGTTTTCCATAGTTGTTAAACCCCAAGGTGCGCTTACGTGTCGATCATCAACACTCGCAGATTTGGCCAATTCTGGCCCGTTTCATGGACTATTACTCACTGTTTTGGGGTCCTAGAGTGATTTCCACGATTAACGAACCCTGGGCTGCGTTTACGGGTCGGTCATCAACACTTGTGGTTTTGGCTGATTCTGGCCCGTTTCTTGGACCATTACTCACTGTTTTGGGATCCCAGAGTGATTACCACAATTCTGGACCGTTTCCTGGACTATTACTCACTGATTTGGGGTCCCTGAGTGATTTCCATGATTGTCGAACCCCGGGGCGCGTTTATGTGTCATTCATCAATAATTCGAGGTTTATCCGATTCTGGGCTCTTTCATGGACTATTACTCACCGTTTTGGGGTCCCGTTGTGATTTCCACGATTAACGAACCCTGGGGTGCGTTTACGTGTCGGTCACCAACACTCGTAGTTTTGGCCGATTCTGACCCGTTTCATGGACTATTACTCACCGTTTTGGGGTCCCGAAGCGATTTCCATATTTGTTGAACCCCAAGGTGCGCTTACGTGTCGGTCATCAACACTCGTAGATTTGGCCGATTCTGGCCCGTTTCATGGACTATTACTCACCGTTTTGGGGTCCCGTTGTGATTTCCACGATTAACGAACCCTGGGGTGCGTTTACGTGTCGGTCACCAACACTCGTAGTTTTGGCCGATTCTGACCCGTTTCATGGACTATTACTCACCGTTTTGGGGTCCCGAAGCGATTTCCATATTTGTTGAACCCCAAGGTGCGCTTACGTGTCGGTCATCAACACTCGTAGATTTGGCCGATTCTGGCCCGTTTCATGGACTATTACTCACTATTTTGGGGTCCTAGAGTGATTTCCACGATTAACGAACCCTGCGCTGCGTTTACGTGTCGGTCATGAACACTTGTAGTTTTGGCCGATTCTGGACCGTTTCTTGGACTATTACTCACCGATTTGGGGTCCCTGAGTGATTTCCATGATTGTCGAACCCCGGGGCGCGTTTATGTGTCATTCATCAATAATTCGAGGTTTGTCCGATTCTGGGCTCTTTCATGGACTATTACTCACCGTTTTGGGGTCCCGTTGTGATTTCCACGATTAACGAACCTTGGGGTGCGTTTACGTGTCAGTCACCAACACTCGTAGTTTTGGCCGATTCTGACCCATTTCATGGACTATTACTCAGCGTTTTGGAGTCCCGAAGCGATTTCCATAGTTGTTGAAACCCAAGGTGCGCTTACGTGCCGGTCACACTCGTAGATTTGGCCGATTCTGGCCCGTTTCATGGACATTTACTCACTGTATTGGGGTCCCAGAGTGATTTCCACGATTAACGAACCCAGGGCTGCGTTTACCTGTCGTACATCAACACTTGTAGTTTTGGCTGATTCTGGGCCGTTTCTTGGACTATTACCCACTGATTTGGGGCCCCTGAGTGATTTCCATGATTGTCGAACCCCGGGGCGCGTTGATGTGTCATTCATCAATAATTCTAGGTTTGTCCGGTTCTGGGCTCTTTCATGGACTATTACTCACCGTTTTGGGGTCCCGTTGAGATTTCCACAATTAACGAACCCTGGGGTGCGTTTACATGTCGGTCACCAACACTCGCAGTTTTGGCCGATACTGACCCGTTTCGTGGACTATTACTCACCGTTTTGGGGACCCGACGCGTTTTCCATAGTTGTTAAACCCCAAGGTGCGCTTACGTGTCGATCATCAACACTCGCAGATTTGGCCAATTCTGGCCCGTTTCATGGACTATTACTCACAGTTTTGGGGTCCTAGAGTGATTTCCACGATTATAGAACCCTGGGTTGCGTTTACGTGTCGGTCATCAACACTTGTAGTTTTAGCTGATTCTGGCCCGTTTCTTGGACCATTACTTACTGTTTTGGGGTCCCAGAGTGATTACCACGATTTACGAACCCTGTGCTGCGCTTACGTGTCAGTCATCAACACTTGTAGATTTGGCCGATTCTGGCACGTTTCTTGGCCTATTACTCACTGATTTGGGGTCCGTGAGCGATTTCCATGATTGTCGAACCCCGGGGCGCGTTGATGTGTCATTCATCAATAATTCTAGGTTTGTCCGATTCAGGGCCGTTTATGGACTATTACTAACCGTTTCGGGGTCCCGTTGAGATTTCCACAATTAACAAACCCCGGGGTGCGTTTACATGTCGGTCACCAACACTCGCAGTTCTGGCCGATACTGACCCGTTTCGTGGACTATTACTCACCGTTTTGGGGACCCGACGCGTTTTCCATAGTTGTTAAACCCCAAGGTGCGCTTACGTGTCGATCATCAACACTCGTAGATTTGGCTGATTCTGGCCCGTTTCATGGACTAATACTCCCTATTTTGGGGTCCTAGAGTGATTTCCACGATTAACGAACCCTGGGCTGCGTTTACATGTCGTACATCAACACTTGTAGTTTTGGCTGATTCTGGGCCGTTTCTTGGACTATTACCCACTGATTTGGGGCCCCTGAGTGATTTCCATGATTGTCGAACCCCGGGGCGCGTTGATGTGTCATTCATCAATAATTCTAGGTTTGTCCGATTCTGGGCTCTTCATGGACTATTACTCACCGTTTTGGGGTCCCGTTGAGATTACCACAATTAACGAACCCTGGGGTGCGTTTACATGTCGGTCACCAACACTCGCAGTTTTGGCCGATACTGACCCGTTTTGTGGACTATTACTCACCGTTTTGGGGACCCGACGCGTTTTCCATAGTTGTTAAACCCCAAGGTGCGCTTATGTGTCGATCATCAACACTCGCAGATTTGGCCGATTCTG
>CAJFDF010001490.1:14643-28647 GCA_904067115.1 Aegilops sharonensis | reverse complement strand
ACTTTGCATGTATTTTAAATATTGTTTAGACATTAATTAACATTACATAAATATTAAAAATGTAATTACTAATTGACACAAATAACTGATTAAAATATTCATTACAAAAAAACTCATTATCAATTAATTATCAAAAAACTCATTATTGTTTTACCTTTTACTTATAAAATACTCATTACTTTTTCATATAAATTTAAGTAAACAACTCATTATTATTATAATTAATATAGTTAACAATTCTATATTACGTATGGATTTTTATTAATTATAGAATTTCTTTATACTATAAGCCACGCATAAATAATTAAAAAACTTAATAATATTTTTTTTTAAACAAAACAATAGTCTTGACTGTGCGCGACGGCCCAACGACTGTGCGCGACGGCGCTCCTGGGCCGGCCCATTAAGTGTGCGCGCGGTGCGGGGCCAGGGTCGGCGGGGGTGAGGACTAACGTTTAGTCCCACCTCGCCCGCCGAACGCCGCCGCCACCGGCTTATATACTAAGCTCCGACCACCTATTCGAACTCCCCTGATTCCCACCCCGCCCCGCCACTGTCCCGTTGGCCTGTGCTGCAGGCCGTATCTGGGCCGAAAGGCCGGCCCTTTCGCCACCCGGCTTGATCGGGCCGGACCGATTAAGCGCAGTTGCGGCGTGCAAGCACAGGTGGACTTTTTTTTTGCATCACTATTTTTTTTTGCCTTCAATAATTTTTTTTATAGTGTTCCACCATCATCACTAGGATGCATGCCACGTTTTAAATATTTTTTATCGCTTTATGAATATTTTTTGGTGTTCAAATACGTTCAATTCTTAGATTGAATGTCAGGGTGACCATACCAACTAATTTTTTTTTCGTCATCCTTGAAATTAACTCAAATTTTTTCCATACTGTTCCACCACCATCAGTACGATGCATGACAAGTTTTCTGGGTTTTTTTCCTTTATGAATTTTCTATAAATTTTTACTTTATGAATTTTCTATAATTTTCTTGCAAAAGTTGAGGTCATTCCGAATATGTCGAAAAATTGGCCTCCTACTCCCCAGAACGTTCGGGCAGGACCGAAGGCCCCGTTTGATAGCAGTTTTTTTTCCGATAGCCTTCAAATGTACCCACATTTTTTATAGTGTTCCACCATCATCAGTAGGATGAATGAAAAGTTTTCTGTCTTTTTTATCGCTTCAAGAATTTTTTATAATTTTTATGTTTTTGCTGTGCATGCATGACCCATGCATGCGTTTTGCGACTGATTTTTCTACAATTTGTGTGTCGAGTATCGTCTCGTACCGTTCAAATTCATGTTTCCGTTTATTTTTTCAAGTTGCATGACTAACATCAAATTAAACATCCGGATTTTTTTTAGATAAACCATTCGGAGTTCATTCATAATTCAAAATATTTTACATAACCCTAAACATAACCGAGCACTTCTCTTACATAACTTAGACCGAAATTTAAATAAAACTAGGCTACTCGTCGTCGCTGCCGCCGGTGAGGTCGACGACCGGCGCCATACTGCCTGCCTCTCCTTCGCCGCCGTCGCCGCCATTGTCGTCGTCGTCGTCGTCGCTGCTAAAATCCCACTAGTTGTCTTCCCGCGCCTGCTGCTCCTGCACCGCCGCTATGGCCGCCAGCCGCTCTCGTTCCTCACGAGTGGCCGCCGCCGCCGCCTCCTCTGCTGACCGGGCCAGCACCGCAAGTAGCCCCGGCGTGTCGTCGAGGTCTCCGTCTTGCGCGAGGGCGGCCTGCGCCGGCGGGATGTCGACCAGCACCGGGGCAGGGGGCGCCTGCTGTGCCGGGGCAGTGGGGCCGGCTGGAGGTGGGCCGTGGCGGCGACGACGGGAAGTGCCGGCCTCGCCGGTAATGTCGCCGACGATGCGTCCGGCCGCCGCGTCCCTGAACGCGCCGAGGACGATGTCGAAGTTCTTCCCGCGCCAGAACCTGCGCCGGGCCCTCCGGTTGTACCGGCCGCCCGGGAACTCGCGGAGCTGCTCCCTCGTCGGCGGCTGTCCCATGGTGGGGATGCCGTTCGCCCCGATCCGCCATGGCCCCGGCACCTTGGCTGCCGGCGGCACCAACACGCTGTACCGGGCCATAAGCTCCGTGTCGGCGATGGTGAGGCTCAGCGGCCAGACGCCGGTCGGCCACGCGCCCTCGTCGGAGTCGCTGGAAGACATTGCCGGCGAGGAGAGGGAGATGGGCGGGCGAGGAGAGGAAGAGAGATGGGCGGGGCGAGGGAAATGGCACGGCGTGGCGCGCTCTTTTATAGAAGGCGGGGGAGGGAGGTGGGCGGGCGAGCCGTCGGTGGCGCGCGCCCCGAGGGAGAGGCGGCCGGCTGGCGGCACGCGCGACAGCGGTGCCGTGTGAAGGCGCGGCGCGGCAGGCGAGGCGGCGTGAGAAGCCGCGGCGCGGCAGGCGAGGCGGCGTGAGAAGCCGTGGCGCGGCAGGCGAGGCGGCGTGGGAAGGCGCAGCAGTCGACGCGTCGGTGGCGTCTGAAGGCGGGCGGGCGGTCGACGCAGTGGCGGCAGCCGACCGGTCGCGTCTACTGCCGGCCCGAGGCGGAAGGCTGGCGGCAGGCGCCCGGTCGCCGCACGCTCGGCAGTGGAGGGCCCGCGAGCAGTCGGCGCCTGCATGCACGCCGCCATTACTGCAATGCAGTTATCACATGACGATACGGCCGCCCGCGCCACGTCCACACGTACGCCCCACCGGTCAACGCCGNGCAGTCGGCGCCTGCATGCACGCCGCCATTACTGCAATGCAGTTATCACATGACGATACGGCCGCCCGCGCCACGTCCACACGTACGCCCCACCGGTCAACGCCGACTTAAAAAAAAACACGCCCTCAGGGCTCCCAACTGCTCGGCTCGGCTCGCTCCCTCACGACTGCCAAGCCGCTCGGCTCGTCCCGCAGCCGCGCATACACAGGCGCGCGGGGGTATCGCCGCGGACGCGCGGGGGCAATATTTTTTACATAAGACGATCGTGCCCCTGGCAGCGAAGGGGTATGGGTGAATCTCAGCCCTTGATGTGTTTAAGGGGGGGTGTACCGAAGCAGAAGTGTCTCAACAAAACCAACATCCAGAGTGACCGGGGAGCTCCAGTTACCCGTCTCCGACGAGTACACGGAGGCCGTAGCGACCCTCGCTTCCTCGTCAAGGCTGACGAAAACCACGAGAGATGGACCCGGATGGCAGTCGCCGTGCCTGCACCCGTCCGCGGCACAGAGCACCGAGGCGGAGCTGCTCGTCCCCGACATTTCGGGGCGGCGCAGCACCGTCTGGCTGCCCGTCACGGGCTCCTAGATGACTAAGAGCGGTATGTTCGCATCCTTGTCGAAGTACCGGAGGAGGACGCGGCCGTGGCGGCAGTCCTCCACGGAGTAACGACTTTGCAGTAGATCGGGCTCGCGTGGGAGGAAGTCCGTGGTGGGGACGAACTCGGTGTACGGGCACAGCCAGGTGTGGAGGAAGCTGAGCATGGGAGGCGTTCGGTGGGAAGTCCCGGTAGCGGCTACGGAAGCCGCGGCTGGCGAGGAGGCGGCGCAAGGGCTTGCAGGCGAGGGAGGCGCGCAGGAGGTTCCCAGGCTCGTCCGGCGGGAGGCGGATGAGGATCTCCTCCACGAGATCCTCCATCTCGCCCAGTTCCCGCACAAGCTTCGCCGGCATCGTTTGTGGCCGGTGATCTGGGATCGGGAGGCCAAATGGGCTGCTAGGGTTGTGGTGGTTTTTGGGTGTTAGGGATTCGAGAAGCGGACGAACGGAACGAGCGAGGAAATTTCGGCGGTTCTTCATATTTTAAATATTTTTTGAGAGAAGTGCATATTTCAACCCTGAACTCTTGCTCTAGTCTAATTTNTCGCCGGCATCGTTTGTGGCCGGTGATCTGGGATCGGGAGGCCAAATGGGCTGCTAGGGTTGTGGTGGTTTTTGGGTGTTAGGGATTCGAGAAGCGGACGAACGGAACGAGCGAGGAAATTTCGGCGGTTCTTCATATTTTAAATATTTTTTGAGAGAAGTGCATATTTCAACCCTGAACTCTTGCTCTAGTCTAATTTACAACCCCGAACTTTAATACCGTCTAAATTACAACCCCAAGTCTCAAAACCGGTCAGGATTCAACCCTCCCCTCCTTGTTGACCGGTTTTGACTGGTCAATGGGTCCAATCAGCATGCCACGTCAGATTTTTTCTCAAAATTTCAAGAAAAAGTAAATAAAAATTTGTATGATCAGGAAAAAATCAAGGAAAAATATAGAAAAAGCAAAATTCTGAAAAAAAATTGTTTGCGAAAAAGCTAGGGATTTTTTTTTGTTTTTTATGGAAATAATTTTTCCAGGAATTTGAGTTTTTGTTTTTTTTCTGGAAAGTTGTTTTTCTATTTTCCCTTTTTTCGGAAATTTGATTTCTTACTTCTTTTCCTGGATTTTCTTTGATTTTACAGAACGTTTCGTTGAAAATTTTACATTTTTTGATGATGTGGCATGCTGACTGGACCTATTGACTGGCCAAAACCGATCAACCAGATCAAAACCGGTCAACAGAGAGGTAAGGGTTGAATCCTAGCCGGTTTTGAGAGTTGGGGGTTGTAATTTAAACGGTATTGGAGTTTGGGGGTTGTAAATTAGACTAGGGCAAAGAACACCGCATGATCAAACCCATCACAAAGCACCTCTTCCCATGGAAAAAAATCAATCTAGTTGGCCTATAACTAAACCAAAGATTCGAAGAAGAAATACGAGACTATAAATAATCATGCATATAAGAGATCAAAAGAAGATTCAAATAATATTCATGAATACAGATGTGATTATAAACTCAAAGTTCATCGGATCCCAACAAACACACCGCAAAAAAGAGTTACATCAAATAGATCTCCAAGAGACCATTGTATTTAGAATCAAAAGAGAGAGAGAGAGAGAGGAAGCCATCTAGCTATTGACTACGGACCCATAGGTCTATGATGAACTACTCACGCATCATAGGAGAGGCGCCAATGAGGATGATGAAAACCTCTGTGATGGTGTCTAGATTGGATCTCGTGGTTCTGGACTTGATGCGGCTGGAATTGTGTTTCGTCGACTCCCCTAGGGTTTCTGGAATATTTGGGTATTTATATGGCGAAGAGGCGGTGCGGGAGGTCACCGAGGGGGGCACAACCCCCTGGGCACGCCTGGGCTCCTGGGCACTCCCTGGTGGGTTGTGCCCACCTCGGGCCTCCTCTCTGGTACTTCTTTGACACATCTTGTGTCTTCTGGTCCAAAAAATTCTCCAAAAAGGTTCGCTCTGTTTGGACTCCGTTTGGTACTAATATTCTCCGAAGTAAAAAACAAGCAAAAAACATCAACTGGCACTGGGCGCTATGTCAATAGGTTAGTCCTAAAAAATGATATAAAGTTGCTATAAAATGATTGTAAAACATCCCAAAATGATAACATAACAGCATGGAACAATAAAAAATTATAGATACGTTGATGACGTATAAATGTCTGTGCGCTGTTTAGCGCGTGGGCCCATGCCGCCTGGACACGATTAGCATCCCCACCGCTGCGGGGCACACGTCGACACCCTCGCTAGCCACGGGCGGGGCAACCTACGAGCTCAGCCGGACATTGTCGGAGCAACAACCAGCAAGCCCAGCCGGACACCACCACCGCTGCAGGGCATACGCCGGCGCACTCGCTGGCCACGAGCAGCATCCCCCAGCACCAGCGCCGGCCCCCGCGCTGGCCGAGAGCACACTGCCACCTGACGAGGAGGTAGGCGACGGGGTGGGGTGGGGCTGATTGCTTCTTTCAATCTTTGAATGGGGGTGTCTATGAAATTACAGGGACTGTTTGGTAAATCTGTAAAAATCTCCTATCTCACACCGTCAAATTTTAACGGTTATTCCATGTCAGCTTTTGCGGGTCCCACATGTCATAATCATCATTAAATGGGTCAAAATCGGCAACTACTATTGTTTGCAAAAAGTTAGCCTCAGAATTAGTGATTTTTGGCACAAAACTGTAAAATTGTGGTTTCTGCAACCCTAGGCTTCAACGTCGATGTTTTTTTGATATTGTTCGGTGGATATCCACGGTGGGCACTAAGGAGATCCATTTACGTGTGTGCGTTGTTTAGTGCGTGGGCCGAGACCACCGGGACATGAGCAATGTCTCCATTGTTGCGGGGCACACGCCGGCGCCCTCGCTGGCCATGGGCAGGGCATCATCTGAGCTTAGCCGGACACAGCCGGAGCAGCAACCAGCAAGCCCAACCGGACACAACCACCGCTACGGGGTACACGCCGGTGCCCTCACTGGCCACGAAAAGCATCCCCAAGCGTCAGCGCCGGCCCCCACGCCGGCCGCCGGTGCTGGCAGCAAGCACGGTGCCACCTGATGAGGAGGCAGGCGACGGGGTGGTGTGGGGCTGATTGCTTTTTTCAATTTCGAATGCGGGTGTCTTTATGAAATTACAGGGACTGTTTGGTAAATCTGTTAAAATCTCCCGTCTATCACCGTCAAATTTCAACAGTTATGCCATGTCAGCTTTTGCGGGTCCCACGTGTCATAATCATCATTAAATGGGTCAAAACCGCCAAATACTGTTATTTGCAAAAAAAAGCCTTAGAATTAGTGGTTTTTGGCACAAAATTGTAGAATTGTGGTTTCTGCAACCCTAGCCTTCAATGTCGATGTTGTTTGGCTATTGTTCCGTGGATATTCACGATGCACGCTAAGGAGATCCATTTATGTGTGTGCGCTATTTAGCGCGTGGTTCGAGGCTGCAGGTACACGAGCATCATCTCCACTGTTGCGGGGCACACGTCGTCACCCTCGCTGGTCACGAGCGGGGAAACATCTGAGCTCGGTCGGACATAGCCGGAGCAGCAACCAGCAAGCCCAGCCGGAGACCACCACAGTTGGGGGCACACGCAGGCGCCGTCCCTGGCCACGAGCAGCATCCCCAAGCGCTAGCGTCGGCCCCCACGCCGGCTGCCGGCGCTGGCCGCGAGCACGCTGCCACCTGACGAGGAGGCAGGCGACGGGGTGGGGGTGGGGCTGATTGCTTTTTTTCAATTTTGAATGAGGGTGTCGTTATGTAGGGATTGTTTGGTAAATCTATAAAAATCTCCCGTCTAACACCATCAAATTTCAACAGTTATGCCACCTCTTCTTTTACGGGTCCCACATGTCATAATCATCATTAAATGGGTCAAAACCGCCAAATACTGTTATATGCAAAACAAATAGCCTCAGAATGAGTGGTTTTCGGCACAAAACTTAGATTTGTGGTTTTTGCCACCCTAGCCTTCAATGTCGATGTTTCTTGGATATTGTTTGGCGGATATTCATGTTGCGCTCTAAGGAGAACCATTAACGTCTGTGCGCTATTTAGCGCGTGAGCCGAGGTCGCAAGGACATGAGCATCATCCCCACCACTGTGGGGCACACGTCGGCGCCCTCGCTGGCCACGGGCGGGGCAACATCTGAGCTCAGCCGGACATAGCCGGAGCATCAACCAGCAAGCTAGCCGGACACCACCACCGCTGCGGGGCACACGCCCGTGCCCTCGCTGGCCACGAGCAGCATCCCCAAGCGCCAGCGCGGGCCCCCACAGCTGCCGCAGGCACTGGCCACGAGCACGCTGCCACCTGACGAGGAGGCAGGCGACGGGGTGGGGGTGGGGTTGATTGCTTTTTTCAATTTTGAATGAGGGTGTCTTTATGAAATTACAGGGACTATTTGGTAAATCTGTAAAAATCTCCGTCTAACACCGTCAAATTTCAACAGTTATGCCACGTCAGCTTTTGCGGGTTCCACATGTCATAATCATAATTAAATGCGTCAAAACCACCAACTACTATTATTTGCAAAAAATTAGCCACATAATTAGTGTTTTTTGGCACAAAACTGTAGAATTATGGTTTCTGCAACCTTAGCCTTCAATGTCGATATTTTTTGGATATTGTTCGGTGGATATTCACGGTGCGCACTAAGGAGATCCATTTACGTGTGTGCGCTGTTTAGCGCGTGGGCCGAGGCCGCCAGGACATGAGCAGCATCTCCACCGCCGCGGGGCACATGCCGGCACCCTTGCTGGCCATGGGCGGGGCAGCATCTGAGCTCAGCCGGACACAGCCGGAGCAGCAACTAGCTAGCCTAGCCGGACACCACCACCGCTACGGGGCAGATGCCGTCGCCCTCATTGGCCATGAACGACATCCTCAAGCGCCAGCCCCGGCCCCCATGCCAGCCGCCGGCGCTGGCCGCGAGCACGCTGCCACCTGAGGAGAAGGCAGGCGACGAGGTGGGGGTGGGGCTGATTGCTTTTTTAAATTTTGAATGAGGGTGTCTTTATGAAATTACAGGGACTAGTCGGTAAATCTGTAAAATCTCCCGTCTAACACCGTCGAATTGCCACGTCAGCTTTTGCGAGTCCCACATGTCATAATTATCATTAAATGGGTCAAAACCGTCAACTACTGTTATTTGCAAAAATATTAGCCTCAGAACTAGTGATTTTTGGCACAAAACTGTAAAATTGTGGTTCCTGCAACTCTTGCCTTCCATGTCGATGTTTTTTTTGATATTGTTCCGTGGATATTCTGAAATAGGGTTTCCCCCGCTTTGTATTCCAAAGCAAACATCAGCGACACAACCAGATAGGTGCTGGGGCGGAAGTAGCACAGGCACACCCAAAAGAAACAAAAGAGAAAAAGAAAAGAAACAAATGCCAACACTGGTGGATCAACAAAAAGAAGAAGCTTCGCGACTGCTGCGCCCGCCGGGATCCTCCTCTAAGAACCTATACTCCGAAGCGCCGGTACCAATCAACACCTCCAAGAAGGGACACAACGATGACGACGCTGCTGCCAAGGGTTTCCCCCGGTACTCGACGAGGAGAGAGGAAGGGTACCTCCGACGCCCTCCAGGAAGGTTTGGTGGCACCCTCAGGTACCACCGCATCGGAGTCGGCTCGGCCGACAGGGATTTCTCCCGATCCCAAACCTTCACCTCGGGCGATCCGGAGCACGCCACCAACCAAACCACCACTCTGCGCCAAAACGGTCGTGAAGCTTCCGTGCCATCTCACCACGGCACCGCGAAAGGGGCCTGCTCAACGAAGAAGAGGAGCAGGGACTCAGAACAACAACATTGTCGGCACGCGGGAGGGCCCAACCTCCACCGTCGACGACGGTAACCAAGCGGACGTGACAGCTGGAGCATACCGGTCCCGTGGGCCCACAGGTCCGGCCGGGTTTGCAGATGCCCGTAAGGCTCCCACCTTCACGCTGCAGAAGGCATGCCGTCGGCGCCACCACTGCGAGTCCAAGCCGCTCCTCCTCCGCGCCACACAGAGGACGTCGAAGCCATGCCACTGGCCAGCCCGCTAGGACCCAGATGGGGCCGGGAGGGCCCAGATCTGGGCAGGGGGCGCGCCGCCGGCCACCGCACGTCACCACGCCGCCCTGCCGCCAAGGGCAGCACTGCCACCTCGCCCACCACCGGCAACCACCGCCGGGTCGCCGGGCCGCCGCCCAGCCGAGCAGCATCGCCGCTGTCACCTGCCCTGGGAATGGTACGAGCGCGCAGGGACAGAAGGGCCCGCCGCCACCGGCACCACCCGGGCCAGCACCAGGGGCATCCGCCGGCGGCGGCGGGGAAGATCCAACAGGGGAGGGGGGAGGCGAGAAGAAGGGGATGGGCGCGCCGCCTCGGCCACTTCCCGGGGAGGCGGCACAGGGGCGGGAACGGGAAGGGAAGGCGGAAAAGGGGGGCGGAGAGGGCCGGGGCGCGCGCCGGCGGCCGGCGGCGGCGGGAGGGGGCTAGGGCGCCGGCGACGGCGGTGGAAACCCTAGCGGGAGGGAGCATGTCGGGGGCCTAGCGGGGGTGCATACAGTCCTACAAGCCCTTGTCTGACGTCTTTGTTCCTCTGTAATCTTCCGTGGATATTCACGG
Organism: Aegilops sharonensis; assembly: GCA_904067115.1. Taxonomy (NCBI): domain Eukaryota; kingdom Viridiplantae; phylum Streptophyta; class Magnoliopsida; order Poales; family Poaceae; genus Aegilops; species Aegilops sharonensis. The sequence goes on along the minus strand of CAJFDF010001490.1, from coordinate 18,699 downwards.
TGCGCACTAAGGAGATCCATTTGTGTGTGCACCCTGTTTAGCGCGCGCCCAGAGGAGGATAACACTGACGCACCACTCCTAGTAGAGATATCTGATGGATCACTGGCACGGTACGTACGTACACGACACGCCCGGTTCCTATCCCTTGTGCAAACATCAAACATGTCGATTTTCTTGTGGAAAACAATGCGGACAATCCTAAAGCATATATCAAGGTAGACGTACAAAGGACCTAGACCAATCAGATATGACCGTTGATCTGCGCAACGCCGTTTGTTACTCCATATATGCATGCATGTAGTAAAATCAAATGTATGGGCGGCAGATTTGCTAGCATTTCACAGCCAAAAAGATACGGAGGATCACGCGAGTTACCACTTACCACTACTCGTCAGGCGGCAACCATGGACTGCTGCTCCCACCACGTGTTTGCATTTGCCTTCATTACTTTCTGGATCATCGGCGGCTCGGCTATCGTCGTTTTCGCGCTTGTATCATTAGCCTACACGGAAGCCGGCGGCACCACGTTCGAGTACATCTTCCTCTCCATCTTCCTCGTCGCCTGGATAGCCTTCGGCGCCAATTTCTACCGCCTCGAGTTCTGCCCGCTCATGTCGTTGTCGGAGCTGGGGTGCCGGTGCCTGGCCAAGCTTCTCGGCGCGCTACAGTGGTGCCGCCGCGGGGTCAGCCGGCTTCTCTGCCTACCGTGCCGGTGGGGACGCGCCGCACGCGGCAAGCTATGGCGCTGGAGCGGCGGCGTTTCCGTTGATCTGCCGCAGTTCGTGATGCAAAGAGGAAGTGTTCCCGAGCCGCCGCCGGCGCGCGAGCTCACCGCGGACGACATTCCGGCGTGCGAGCAGGAGGAGGCCGCAGAGCGGCCGGGCGCCGCGTCAGAGTGTGCGGTGTGCCTCGGCGAGATGGAGAATGGAGACATGGTTAAGCGGCTGCCGGCGTGCTTGCACATGTTCCACCAGCACTGCATCGACGTGTGGTTGCGCGGCCACTCGACGTGCCCGGTCTGCCGGTTTGACGTTTTCGCCCCGTTGCCGTCTCAGTTTGCATGACATCTTCCTTGTTCGTGCAAATGTCGTCCCGATTGCCACCACTTTTTTTTTCCGGGTGAACAAGAGACCACCATTTTTTTCTATACAGTAGATTGATGCCTCAATGGTGATTACATCCCAATATGTTCATCTGTCGCTCATATATAGTACTTCCTCACCACAGCACTTATTTTGGAACATAGAAAGTACTTTTGGCTTTCTGGGGGCAAGCTTTCCCACTGCATGGTCGAACTCACCGCGGAAATTAGGCAACCGTGAATCTTTATATGCACAGAACCAATAAAGCAAAGAGCACCATGACAAACCTGTAGATTAACAAATAAGAGGAAAACAAAATATCTCAAACATTTATCAAATGGTCAACGTGAAATATCTTAAAACCCTTGAGCATAGTAGCATTCATCATGTTCAAGGAATAGCCTGCTCCATTGCCTAACCAATAAAAAAGAGCATCTAAATTCTAAAGCATAAGCTCTGGAAGACTTCAACATGGTAGGCAAGTTGATTCTCATTGGTAGATTACTGTGTGCCAGTGCATGGCAGTTTGCAGCTAGCACTGTCTAAATATAATTTTTTTAAGACAAATTTGTGTCTAATGAACAGATTTCTGTTTTCGTATTTGATTCAAGGTCATTTTTTCTACCCATTCGCGGTTTGACACGTGTCACTGAGCACTCAGTCCAGACTGCAAACAAAACGTCTGTTTTCTTCCTTGGTTTAGGTCGAATTTGTTAGCCAGCCTCTTTGGCCACGTCTCTAACAGGTCCCCTTGCAAACCCGTTAATACACACGAAGACGACCCAAAAAACCACCACCCGGGGCAAGCAGCTGGATCTGAGGCTGCTATCCCTCAAAAAAAAAATCTGAGGCGATCCAGCGACCGCCTGGAGCCCCCCAGTAAGGTATCAACTCAGGTAAGCCCCTCCCCCTGCCCCCTACATACTGAATTTTTTTTTTCGAAACGGAGGCAAAAGTTTTGCCTCATCGATTAATTAAGAAGAAGAGAATTGCCCAGTTAATTTAAGGAAAACCGGGCGAAAACCTACACAAATAGAGCACAGACTAACTACTCACATGGCAAGAAATCCCCCAACCACACAGTCGGCCCTTGCCAAACTCTTCGAATGTACAGCATCCACAAACCCTGACACTACTACTACGCCAAGTGAATCCCAACAAGAACACCACAACACAAGACATCATGCACCTCCCAATCCAAGAGGACAAGCCGAGAGATCGAAGATCATCCATCAAGCAACCAGAGACGCCTTGCCTATGACGCCACTCTTGCCTTTGCCCATCTTCTTTTGTTTGCCCCTTATTGGCGTTCCCGTCAGGAGGCAAGCAATCGACCTGCCCAAACCAGGTCTAGCAACCTCCACGCTAGCGAGCAAGTCACAAAGTTCCTTTGCAAAGAGAGCATTTGGATTTGGAGTTGGAGTAGGTGCCAACACACTTGGCTCAATGGCCATGCCACTCACGGGCATCACCTGCTTGATGGTCGCAGATGAGGGAAGGGCAGCAACATCTGAAACTCCGCGCTCGATGACTAACGTCTGACGCCCAATGGACTTGGGCGAGCGAGAGATCGCACCGTCCAAATCACTACTCTCCCCGGCATCAACTATCTGGCTCGACTCCAGGGGTGATGTTGGTGGCAAGGCCACACTCGAGATCTCGAGAGGGTCTACCTGCAGTTGCTCGACACACAAAGGCAAAACCGGGCCCCCACACAACTCCCGAAGCTCGGGCATGATCTGTAACACCGGAGTCACAACCACATCATTGTCAAGTCCCTCAGAGGCTAATGGCGGTGAGCTGGCCCTAGCACGAGGGGAGAAACGACCATGAAGCCCGTCTCCCTTCTCAGCGTCGAAGCTGCCATCGGGCACAACCAAAGGGTGCAACACATGAGTAGTCTGCAACACAGGCGGCGTCAGGGAGAGCCCGCCCAGTGCAGCCTCAGCTCGCTCCATGAAGCTCTCCATCCGCAACATCCAACCTTTCATGGAGTCAACGACATCACGCAGAGGCTGGACTGTTTTCTCAAGCTGAAAGGAAGCCATACCAAGGAGCTCAGAGCGCAGCAGCTCGGCCTGCCTCTCCAAAGTGGGCTGCATCGAGATATCCGCTGGGGCCATTGAGCCAGCAGGAGCAGAAACGATCGATGCCCAAGAATCACGACAAGATGTCTTTGAGAGGGGCGGGGCTTCTTTTTGGACCTTGTATGGAGATGGAGCTTGTTGGTGCTCGACGGGGAGGCGGGGCAATGGCGACACAGTAGTTCTTCCCAAGGAGCCGAGGGGATGCCAGGCATTGCAGCACTCACGCGCTCGATGACCGTTCTCAAGGCATCGATAACATCTAAAAGGATCTCGACAATCCGCTGCACGGTGTCCAGGAAAGATACATCTGCAACATCTACCATGAAGCCAAGCAGGGATGAGACGGGGAGCCAAAGCAGGGGCTTGTGACGCCTGAAAATTGTAAATTGTGCATGAAAAAACTGAATTTGTGATAGATAGAAACATATCGATTGATAAAAAACACAGACAAACACGTGTGGGAATGCTAGTATTAATTCCTACACTAGTGTTTATCAGTAAGTGCCTGCTCATGATTAACTCAGCAAGTTTTTCAGTTAGTATTTTCATTTTGTATTGTTTATTCTTCAGTATCTGAGTTCTAGTTTCAGTTTTCTTCATTCCTCGTTTTGTCAATTTAATACCTAAGAGAAACTAGGTATGATGCCTATATTCATGATCACACCTAGATATTCTCATAACTGTACACACCTAGGTATGATCATGTATATAGGCATCACGTCCGCGACAAGTAGACCGAAATGATTCTGCATCTACTACTATTACTTCACACATCGACCGCTATCCAGCATGCATCTAGAGTATTAAGTTCATAAGAACAGAGTACTGCTTTAAGTAAGATGACATGATGTAGAGGGATAAACTCATGCAATATGATATAAACCCCA
>CAJFDF010001486.1:16546-27053 GCA_904067115.1 Aegilops sharonensis | reverse complement strand
TGAGTGGGAGGGGGCAAACCCTAGTCCAGATGGGCCCTAAGGCCCATCTGGTGGGCGCCTCCCTCTCCCTCCCCTCTTGGCCGCCTCCCCAAGCCCCATCTAGGGCTGGCCGCACCCCTTGGGGGTGGAAACCCTAGATGGGGGCGCAGCCCTCCCCTTCCCCTATATATATGAGGCCAAGGGGCTGCCCAAGACACACAATTCTATCTCTCGTTGGTGCAGCCCTGCGTCTCTTCCTCCTCCTCCTCTCCCTTGGTGCTTGGCGAAGCCCTGCGGGATTGCCACGCTCCTCCATCATCACCATGCCGTTGTGCTGCTGTTGGATGGTGTCTTCCTCAACCTCTCCCTCTCTCCTTGCTGGATCAAGGCCTGGGAGACGTCACCGGGCTGTACGTGTGTTGAACGCGGAGGTGCCGTCCGTTTGGCACTAGGATCTCCGGTGATTTGAATCACGACGAGTACGACTCCTTCAACCCCGTTCTCATGAACGCTTCCGCTTAGCGATCTACAAGGGTATGTAGATGCACTCTCCTTCCCCTCGTTGCTAGTCTCTCCATGGATAGATCTTGGTGACACGTAGGAAAATTTTGAATTTCTGCTACGTTCCCCAACAAAATAGTCCATGAAACGGGCCAGAATCGTCCTAAACTCTGAGTGTTCATGATCGACACATAAATGCACCTCAGGGTTCGTCAATCGTGGAAATCACTCCGGGACCCCAAAACAGTGAGTAATAGTCCATGAAACGGGCCAAAATCGGCCAAAACTGCGAGTGTTGATGACCGACATGTAAACGCACCCCGGGTTTGTTACTCGTCCAAATCACTCCTGGACACCAAGATAGTGACTAATAGTCCACGGAACGATCCTGAATCGGCCAAAATTGTGAGTGTTGATGACCTACACGTAAACACACGCTGGGGTTCGTCAATCGTGGAAATCACTTAGCGGCTCCAAAACTGAGTAATAGTCCAAGAAACGGGCCAGAATCGGCCCAAACTTCGATTGTTGATGACCGAAACGTAAGCGCACCTTGTGGTTCGAAAACCATGGAAATCACTTTGGGACCCCAAAAGGAGGAGTAATTGTCCATGAAACTGCTCAGAATCGAAAAAAAACCACGCGAGTTGATCACCGATACATAAACGCACCCCGTGGTTCATTAATCATGGAAATCACTCTTGGACCACAAAGCAGTGAGAAATAGTCCACGAAACGGGCCAGAATCGGCCAAATCTGTGAATGTTGATGACCGACACGTAAGTGTACCTTGGGGTTCGAGAACTATGAAAATTGCTTCGGAATCGCAAAATGGTGAGTAGTAGTCCATGAAATGGGTCAGAATTGGCCAAAACTATGAGTGTTGATGACGAACAAGTAAACGTACCCCAAGGATCGTCAATCTTGGAAATCGCTCTAGGACCCCAAAACGGTGAGTAATAGTGCACGAAACAGACCAGAATCGGCCAAATTTATGAGTGTTGATGATCGACACGTAAACGCACGCCGGGGTTCGTTAATCGTGGAAATCACTTAGGCAACCCAAAACTAAATAACAATCCAAGAAACGGGCCAGAATCGGCCCAAACCGCGATTGTTGACGACCGACACATATACGCACCTTGGGGTTCGACAACCATGGAAACCGCTTTGGGACCCCAAAACGGTGAGTAATAGTCCATGAAACGGCTGAGAATTGACGAAAACCGCGAGCGTGGATGACCGACACAAAAATGCACCCCAGGGTTCGTCAATCGTGGAAATCACTCTCGGACCTCAAAACAGTGAGTAATAGTCGACGAAACGGGCCAAAATCGGCCAAAACTACGATTGTTGATGACCGACATGTAAACGCACCCCGGGGTTTGTTAATTGTGGAAATCACTCCGGGACACCAAGATAGTGAGTAATAGTCCACGAAACGGGCCAGAATTGGCCGAAACTGCGTGTGTTGATGACCAACATCTGAATCTATCCCGTGGTTCATTAATCGTGGAAATCATTCCGGGACCCCAAAATAGTGAGAAATAGTCCACGAAACGGGCCAGAATCGGCCTAAACTGTGAGTGTTGATGACCAACATCTGAATGCACCTCAGGGTTCGTCAATCGTGGAAATCACTCCGGGACCCCAAAACAGTGAGTAATAGTCCATGAAACGGGCCAAAATTGGCCAAAATTGCGAGTGTTGATGACCGACATGTAAACGCACCTCGGGGTTTGTTAATCGTCCAAATCACTCTGGGACACCAAGATAGTGAGTAATAGTCCACGAAACGGGCCAGAATCGGCCAAATCTATGAATGTTGATGACCGACACGTAAGTGTACCTTGGGGTTCGAGAACTATGAAAATCGCTTCGGAATCGCAAAATGGTGAGTAGTAGTCCATGAAATGGGTCAGAATTGGCCAAAACTACGAGTGTTGATGACGAACATGTAAACGTACCCCAAGGATCGTCAATCTTGGAAATCGCTATAGGACCCCAAAACGGTGAGTAATAGTGCACGAAACGGACCAGAATCGGCCAAATTTATGAGTGTTGATGATCGACACGTAAACGCACGCCGGGGTTCGTTAATCGTGGAAATCACTCCGGGACACCAAGATAGTGAGTAATAGTCCACGAAACGGGCCAGAATCGGCCTAAACTGTGAGTGTTGATGACCAACATCTGAATGCACCTCAGGGTTCGTCAATCGTGGAAATCACTCTCGGACCCCAAAACAGTGAGTAATAGTCCATGAAACGGGCCAAAATTGGCCAAAATTGCGAGTGTTGATGACCGACATGTAAACGCACCTCGGGGTTTGTTAATCGTCCAAATCACTCTGGGACACCAAGATAGTGAGTAATAGTCCACGGAACGATCCTGAATCGGCCAAAATTGTGAGTGTTGATGATCTACACGTAAACGCACGCTGGGGTTCGTCAATCGTGGAAATCACTTAGCGAATCCAAAACTGAGTAATAGTCCAAGAAACGGGCCAGAATCGGCCCAAACTTTGATTGTTGATGACCGAAACGTAAGCGCACCTTGTGGTTCGAAAACCATGGAAATCACTTTGGGACCCCAAAACAAGGAGTAATTGTCCATGAAACTGCTCAGAATCGAAAAAAACCACGCGAGTTGATCACCGATACATAAACGCACCCCGTGGTTCATTAATCATGGAAATCACTCTGGGACCACAAAGGAGTGAGAAATAGTCCACGAAACGGGCCAGAATCGGCCAAATCTATGAATGTTGATGACCGACACGTAAGTGTACCTTGGGGTTCGAGAACTATGAAAATCGCTTCGGAATCGCAAAATGGTGAGTAGTAGTCCATGAAATGGGTCAGAATTGGCCAAAACTACGAGTGTTGATGACGAACATGTAAACGTACCCCAAGGATCGTCAATCTTGGAAATCGCTCTAGGACCCCAAAACGGTGAGTAATAGTGCACGAAACGGACCAGAATCGGCCAAATTTATGAGTGTTGATGATCGACACGTAAACGCACGCCGGGGTTCGTTAATCGTGGAAATCACTTAGGCAACCCAAAACTAAATAACAATCCAAGAAACGGGCCAGAATCGGCCCAAACCGCGATTGTTGACGACCGACACATACCTTGGGGTTCGACAACCATGGAAATCGCTTTGGGACCCCAAAACGGTGAGTAATAGTCCATGAAACGGCTGAGAATTGACGAAAACCGCGAGCGTGGATGACCGACACAAAAATGCACCCCAGGGTTCGTCAATCGTGGAAATCACTCTCGGACCTCAAAACAGTGAGTAATAGTCCACAAAACGGGCCAAAATCAGCCAAAACTACGATTGTTGATGACCGACATGTAAACGCACCCCGGGGTTTGTTAATCGTGGAAATCACTCCGGGACACCAAGATAGTGAGTAATAGTCCATGAAACGGGCCAGAATTGGCCAAAACTGCGTGTGTTGATGACCAACATCTGAATGCACCCCGGGGTTCATTAATCGTGGAAATCATTCCGGGACCCCAAAAAAGTGAGAAATAGTCCATGAAATGGGCCAGAATCGGCCAAAACTGTGAGTTTTGATGACCGACACGTAAGCGTACCTTGGGGGTTCAAGAACTATGGAAATCGTTTCGAAACCCCAAAATGGTGAGTAATAGTCCATGAAACGGGAAGGAATTGGCCAGAGCTATGAGTGTTGACAACATGTAAACGCACCCCAGGAATCGTCAATCATGGAAATCGCTCTAGGACCCCAAAACGGTGAGTAATAGTGCATGAACCGGACCAGAATCGGCCAAAATTGTGAGTGTTGATGATCTACACGTAAACGCACGCTGGGGTTCGTCAATCGTGGAAATCACTTAGCGAATCCAAAACTGAGTAATAGTCCAAGAAACGGGCCAGAATCGGCCCAAACTTCGATTGTTGATGACCGAAACGTAAGCGCACCTTGTGGTTCGAAAACCATGGAAATCACTTTGGGACCCCAAAATGAGGAGTAATTGTCCATGAAACTGCTCAGAATCGAAAAAAACCACGCGAGTTGATAATCGATACATAAACGCACCCCGTGGTTCATTAATCATGGAAATCACTCTGGGACCACAAAGAAGTGAGAAATAGTCCACGAAACGGGCCAGAATCGGCCAAATCTGTGAATGTTGATGACCGACACGTAAGTGTACCTTGGGGTTCGAGAACTATGAAAATCGCTTCGGAATCGCAAAATGGTGAGTAGTAGTCTATGAAATGGGTCAGAATTGGCCAAAACTATGAGTGTTGATAACGAACATGTAAACTTACCCCAAGGATCGTCAATCTTGGAAATCGCTCTAAGACCACAAAGCAGTAAGTAATAGTCCATGAAACGGGCTGAATTGGCCAAAACAGTGGAAATCGTTTTGGGACTCCAAAACAGTGACTAATAGTCCATGAAACAGCTCAGAATTAACGAAAACCGCGAGTGTTGATGACCGACACATAAATGCACCCCAGGGTTCGTCAATCGTGGAAATCTCTAAGGGACCCCAAAACTAAATAACAGTCCAAGAAACGGGTCAGAATCGGCCCAAACTACGATTGTTGATGACCGATACATATGCGAACCTTGGGGTTCGACAACCATGGAAATCGCTTTGGGACCCCAAAACGGTGAGTAATAGTCCACGAAACGGGCCAGAATCGGCCAAAACTGTGAGTGTTGATGATCGACATATAAATGCAGCTCAGGGTTCGTCAATCGTGGAAATCACTCCGGTACCCCAAAACAGTGAGTAATAGTCCACGAAACGGGCCAAAATTTTCCAAAACCGCGAGTGTTGATGACCGACATGTAAACGCACCCCGGGGTTCGTTAATCGTGGAAATCACTCCGGGACACCAAGATAGTGAGTAATAGTCCGAAATGAGGCAGAATTGGCCAAAATTTTGAGTGTTGATGATCGACACGTAAACGCACGCAGGGGTTCGTCAATCGTGGAAATCACTTAGCGACCCCAAACTGAGTAATATTCCAAGAAACGGGCCAGAATCGGCCCAAACTTCGATTGTTGATGACCTAAACATAAGCACACCTTGTGGTCCGAAAACCATGGAAATCACTTTGGGACCCCAAAACGAGGAGTAATTGTCCATGAAACTGCTCCAAATCGAAAAAAACCACGCGAGTTGATGACCGACACATAAACGCTCGCCGTGGTTCGTTAATCATGGAAATCACTCCGGGACCACAAAGCAGTGAGTAATAGTCCACGAAACGGGCTGTATTGGCCAAAACTGCGAGTGTTGATGACCCACATCTAAATGCACCCCGGGGTTCATTAATCGTGGAAACCATTCTGGGACCCCAAAATAGTGAGAAATAGTCCACGAAACGGGCCAGAATCGGTCAAATCTGAGAGTGTTGATGACCGACACGTAATTGTACCTTGGGGTTCAAGAACTATGGACATCGCTTCGGAACCCCAAAATGGTGAGTAATAGTCCATGAAACGGGTCCGAATTGGCCAAAACTATGAGTCTTGATGACGAACATGTAAACGCACCCAAGGGATCGTCAGTCTTGGAAATTGCTCTAGGACCCCAAAACGGTGAGTAATAGTGCACGGACCAGAATCGGCCAAATTTGTGAGTGTTGATACTCGACACGTAAACGCACGCCGGGGTTCGTCAATCGTGGAAATCACTTAGGGAACCCAACACTACTAGAAAAAGGGCTGCTAGTGGCGCACCTATTTTCGCTACTAATGGCGCACTACAGGTGCGCCACTAGTACCACGCCATTAGATTTTTTTTTCTAATGGCGCACCTCTGGTGCGCCATCAGTATAGCCCACGCTGCGCCATTAGTATCTGGTATACAAATGGCGCACCACATAGAAGTGCGCCATTAGTAACAATATTTTTCAATTTTTCTTCTGATTTTTTTTCTACATTTTTTTTAGATTTTTTTTTCAATTTTTTTTTCAATTTTTTTTCGTTTTTTCCTTAATCTCAATTCACTATGGCTTAATCTCGGGTCAATATGCTTAATCTCAGGTCAAATCGCACTCCGTGGTCAAACTTCCCGAAAGGTCACCCATCCTCACACTACTCCAGCCCAAGCACGCTTAACTTCAGAGTTCTATCCCACCCTAGCAATAGCTCACTTCACACGCACTTGTTGATATATCTAGCATATCAATCCTATTATACCTTGTTGACGTCTAGGACTTTGTTCATGTTCATGACTATGATGAAATTTTAAATAATATTTCAAACTTCCCGGTCATATTACGTATCATTTTTTAAAAAAAAATTCAAAAAAAAAATTCAAAACCAAATTTTTTTTTTCTGTTACTAGTGGCGCACCACATCCACGGTGCGCCACTAGTAAGTTTGAATTTTTTTGAATTTTTTTGCCTCTAGATCTTGAAAGCCCCGTAACTTTTTTTCTGTTAGGTTTTTGGGGATTTTGAAAATGTTTAACGGGGTTCCCCATGTTAAATTTGAATGTAACTTTTCGAGTAGATGATTTTTCATATAAAAAACTTTTTCATCCGAGTTCGTATGCAAAAGTTAGGCCCATTTTACAAATTTCCAGAGAGATTTTGCAAATAAAGTCAAAATTCATATTTGTATATTTTCCCAATAACTAGACCACATATCACATGGGAAACTTATTTTCTTTTATTTTTTTTACATTTGCATCTTTTTCTTTTATTTTTTTAAAACTGAAAAGGCGATCCACGGGGGAGGGGGTGCATTCGGTGTTGGGGCAAGTTAGTAATGCCGCACCGTGGTGTGGTGCGCCATTACAAGTTAAACTAGTAAGGGCGCACCACACCCACGGTGCGCCGTTACTAGTTCTGAAAAAAATAAAAAAAAATTGATATTTTTTCTGAATTTTTTTTTGAAGAAAACATAGTACTGGCGCACCAGTGGACAGTGCGCCACTACTAGTTAAAACTAGTAATGGCACACCGAGACATGGTGCTCCATTAGTAACAAATATTATTTATTTATTTTTTTACTTTTTTTTCAAAACTACTAATGGCGCACGGCGGATGTGGTGCGCCATTACTATGTCAACTAGTAATGGCGCACTATACAACGGTGCGCCATTAGTAACAATTTTTTTTTTATGTTTTTTTCCAAAACTACTAATTGCGCACCAGGCACCAGGTGCGCCATTAGTAATATATTACTAATGGCGCACCGAGACATGGTGCGCCATTAGAATATAGTAACGGCGCACCACATGACAAGTGCGCCATTAGTGGCCATTCCATATATAACCCTTTTTGTAGTAGTGCAAAACTAAATAACAATTCAAGAAACGGGCCAGAATCGGCCCAAACTGCGATTGTTGATGACCGACAGGTATACGCACCTTGGAGTTCGACAACCATGGAAATCGTTTTGGGACTCCAAAACAGTGACTAATAGTCCATGAAACAGCTCAGAATTGACGAAAACCGCGAGTGTTGATGACCGACATATAAATGCACCCCAGGGTTCGTCAATCGTGGAAATCTCTAAGGGACCCCAAAACTAAATAACAGTCCAAGAAACGGGTCAGAATCGGCCCAAACTACGATTGTTGATGACCGATACATATGCGAACCTTGGGGTTCGACAACCATGGAAATCGCTTTGGGACCCCAAAACGGTGAGTAATAGTCCACGAAACGGGCCAGAATCGGCCAAAACTGTGAGTGTTGATGATCGACACATAATTCTAGCTCAGGGTTCGTCAATCATGGAAATCACTATGGGACCCCAAAAGAGTGAGTAATAGTCCACGAAACGGGCAAAAATCGGCCAAACCTGCGAGTGTTGATGACCGACATGTGAACGCACCCTGGGGTTTGTTAATTGTGGAAATCACTCCGGGACACCAAGATAGTGAGTAATAGTCGACGAAATGGGCCAGAATCGGCTAAAATTGTGAGTGCTGATGATGGACATGTAAACGCACGCCGGGGTTCGTCAATCGTGGAAATCACTTAGCGACCCCAAAACTGAGTAATAGACCAAGAAACAGGCCAGAATAGGCCCAAACTTCGATTGTTGATGACCTAAACGTCAGCGCACCTTGTGGTTCGAAAAACATGGAAATCACTTTGGGACCCCAAAACGAGGAGTAATTGTCCATGAAACTGCTCAGAATAGAAAAAACCACGCGAGCTGATGACCGACACATAAACGCACCCCGTGGTTCGTTAATCATGGAAATCACTCCGGGACCACAAAGCAGTGAGTAATAGTCCAGGAAACGGGCTGAATTGGCCAAAACTGCGAGTGTTGATGACCAACATCTAAATACACCCCGGGATTCATTAATCGTGGAAATCATTCCGGGACCCCAAAATAGTGAGAAATAGTCCACGAAACGGGCCAGAATCGACCAAATCTGAGAGTGTTGATGACCGACACGTAAGTGTACCTTGGGGTTCAAGAACTATGGACATCGCTTCGGAACCCCAAAATGGTGAGTAATAGTCCATGAAACGGGTCAGAATTGGCCAAAACTATGAGTGTTGATGATGAACAAGTAAACGGACCCAAGGGATCGTCAATCTTGGAAATCGCTCTAGGACCCCAAAACAGTGAGTAATAGTGCACGGACCAGAATCGACCAAATTTGTGAGTGTTGATGATCGACACGTAAACGCACGCCGGGGTTCGTCAATCGTGGAAATCACTTAGGGAACCCAAAACTAACTAACAATCCAAGAAACGGGTCAAAATGGGCCCAAACTGCGATTGTTGACGACCGACACGTATACGCACCTTGGGGTTCGACAACCATGGAAATCGCTTTGTGACTCCAAAACAGTGAGTAATAGTCCATGAAACAGCTCAGAATTGACGAAAACCGCGAGTGTTGATGCCGACACTTAAATGCACCCCAGGGTTCGTCAATCGTGGAAATCACTCCGGGACCCCAAAACAGTGAGTAATAGTCCACGAAATGGTCCAAAATCGGCCAAAACTGCTAGTGTTGATGGCCGACATGTAAACGCACCCCGGGGTATTTTATTCGTGGAAATCACTCCGGGACACCAAGATGGTGATTAATAGTACACGAAACGGGTCAGAATCGGCCAAAATTGTGAGTGTTGATAATCAACACGTAAACGCACGCCGGGGTTCGTCAATCGTGGAAATCACTTAGGGACCCCAAAACTAAATAACAGTCCAAGAAACGGGTCAGAATCGGCCCAAACTACGATTGTTGATGACCGATACGTATGCGCACCTTGGGGTTTGACAACCATGGGAATCGCTTTGGGACCCCAAAACGGTGAGTAATAGTCCACGAAACGGGCTAGAATCGGCCAAAACTATGAGTGTTGATGATCGACACATAAATGCAGCTCAGGGTTCGTCAATTGTGGAAATCACCCTGGGACCCCAAACGAGTGAGTAATAGTTCAAGAAACGGGCAAAAATCGGCCAAAACTGCGAGTGTTGATGACCGACATGTAAATGCACCCCAGGGTTTGTTAATTGTGGAAATCACTCCGGGACACCAAGATAGTGAGTAATAGTCCACGAAACGAGCCAGAATCGGCTAAAATTGTGAGTGTTGATGATGGACACGTAAACGCACGCCGGGGTTCGTCAATCGTGGAAATCACTTAGCGACCCCAAAACTGAGTAATAGTCCAAGAAACGGGCCAAAATCGGCCCAAACTTCGATTGTTGATGACCTAAACGTCAGCGCACCTTGTGGTTCAAAAACCATGGAAATCACTTTGGGACCCCAAAACGAGGAGTAATTGTCCATGAAACTGCTCAGAATAGAAAAAAAGCACGCGAGCTGATAACCGACACATAAACGCACCCCGTGGTTCGTTAATCATGGAAATCACTCCGTGACCACAAAGCAGTGAGTAATAGTCCACGAAACAGGCTGAATTGGCCAAAACTGCGAGTGTTGATGACCCACATCTAAATGCACCCCGGGGTTCATTAATCCTGGAAATCATTCCGGGACCCCAAAATAGTGAGAAATAGTCCACGAAACGGGCCA
>CAJFDF010001486.1:0-13963 GCA_904067115.1 Aegilops sharonensis | reverse complement strand
AAATCACTCTGGGACCCCAAAACAGTGAGTAATAGTCCAAGAAACGGGCAAAAATCGGCCAAAACTGCGAGTGTTGATGACCGACATGTAAACGCACCCCGGGGTTTGTTAATTGTGGAAATCACTCCGGGACACCAAGATAGTGAGTAATAGTCCACGAAACGAGCCAGAATCGGCTAAAATTGTGAGTGTTGATGATGGACACGTAAACGCACGCCGGGGTTCGTCAATCGTGGAAATCACTTAGCGACCCCAAAACTGAGTAATAGTCCAAGAAACGGGCCAAAATCGGCCCAAACTTCGATTGTTGATGACCTAAACGTCAGCGCACCTTGTGGTTCAAAAACCATGGAAATCACTTTGGGACCCCAAAACGAGGAGTAATTGTCCATGAAACTGCTCAGAATAGAAAAAAAGCACGCGAGCTGATAACCGACACATAAACGCACCCCGTGGTTCGTTAATCATGGAAATCACTCCGTGACCACAAAGCAGTGAGTAATAGTCCACGAAACAGGCTGAATTGGCCAAAACTGCGAGTGTTGATGACCCACATCTAAATGCACCCCGGGGTTCATTAATCCTGGAAATCATTCCGGGACCCCAAAATAGTGAGAAATAGTCCACGAAACGGGCCAAAATCGGCCAAATCTGAAAGTGTTGATGACCGACAAGTAAGTGTACCTTGGGGTTCAAGAACTATGGACATCGCTTCGGAACCCCAAAATGGTGAGTAATAGTCCATGAAACGGGTCAGAATTGGCCAAAACTATGAGTGTTGATGACGAACATGTAAACGGAACCAAGGGATCGTCAATCTTGGAAATCGCTCTAGGACCCCAAAATGGTGAGTAATAGTGCACGGACCAGAATCGGCCAAATTTGTGAGTGTTGATGATCAACACGTAAACGCACGCTGGGGTTCGTCAATCGTGGAAATCAGTTAGGGAACCCAAAACTAAATAACAATCCAAGAAACGGGCCAGAATGGGCCCAAACTGCGATTGTTGACGACCGACACGTATACGCACCTTGGGGTTCGACAACCATGGAAATCGCTTTGTGACTCCAAAACAGTGAGTAATAGTCCATGAAATAGCTCAGAATTGACGAAAACCGCGAGTGTTAATGACCGACACTTAAATGCACCCCAGGGTTCGTCAATCGTGGAAATCAATCCGGGACCCCAAAACAGTGAGTAATAGTCCACGAAACGGTCCAAAATGGGCCAAAACTGCTAGTGTTGATGGCCGACATGTAAACGCACCCCGGGGTTTTTTATTCGTGGAAATCACTCCGGGACACCAAGATAGTGATTAATAGTACACGAAATGGGTCAGAATCGGCCAAAATTGTGAGTGTTGATGATCAATACATAAACGCACGCCGGGGTTCGTCAATCGTGGAAATCACTTAGGGACCCCAAAACTAAGTAACAGTCCAAGAAACGGGTCAGAATCGGCCCAAACTACAATTGTTGATGACCGATACGTATGCGCACCTTGGGGTTTGACCACCATGGAAATCGCTTTGGGACCCCAAAACGGTGAGTAATAGTCCACGAAACGGGCCAGAATCGGCCAAAACTGTGAGTGTTGATGATCGACACATAAATGCAGCTCAGGGTTCGTCAATTGTGGAAATCACCCTGGGACCCCAAAAGAGTTAGTAATAGCCAAGAAACGGGCAAAAATCGGCCAAAACTGCGAGTGTTGATGACCGACATGTAAACGCACCCCGGGGTTTGTTAATTGGGGAAATCACTCCGGGACACCAAGATAGTGAGTAATAGTCCACGAAACGAGCCAGAATCGGCTAAAATTGTGAGTGTTGATGATGGACACGTAAACGCACGCCGGGGTTCGTCAATCGTGGAAATCACTCCGGGACACCAAGATAGTGAGTAATAGTCCACGAAACGAGCCAGAATCGGCTAAAATTGTGAGTGTTGATGATGGACACGTAAACGCACGCCGGGGTTCGTCAATCGTGGAAATCACTTAGCGACCCCAAAACTGAGTAATAGTCCAAGAAACGGGCCAAAATCGGCCCAAACTTCGATTGTTGATGACCTAAACGTCAGCGCACCTTGTGGTTCAAAAACCATGGAAATCACTTTGGGACCCCAAAACGAGGAGTAATTGTCCATGAAACTGCTCAGAATAGAAAAAAAGCACGCGAGCTGATAACCGACACATAAACGCACCCCGTGGTTCGTTAATCATGGAAATCACTCCGTGACCACAAAGCAGTGAGTAATAGTCCACGAAACAGGCTGAATTGGCCAAAACTGCGAGTGTTGATGACCCACATCTAAATGCACCCCGGGGTTCATTAATCCTGGAAATCATTCCGGGACCCCAAAATAGTGAGAAATAGTCCACGAAACGGGCCAAAATCGGCCAAATCTGAAAGTGTTGATGACCGACAAGTAAGTGTACCTTGGGGTTCAAGAACTATGGACATCGCTTCGGAACCCCAAAATGGTGAGTAATAGTCCATGAAACGGGTCAGAATTGGCCAAAACTATGAGTGTTGATGACGAACATGTAAACGGAACCAAGGGATCGTCAATCTTGGAAATCGCTCTAGGACCCCAAAATGGTGAGTAATAGTGCACGGACCAGAATCGGCCAAATTTGTGAGTGTTGATGATCAACACGTAAACGCACGCTGGGGTTCGTCAATCGTGGAAATCAGTTAGGGAACCCAAAACTAAATAACAATCCAAGAAACGGGCCAGAATGGGCCCAAACTGCGATTGTTGACGACCGACACGTATACGCACCTTGGGGTTCGACAACCATGGAAATCGCTTTGTGACTCCAAAACAGTGAGTAATAGTCCATGAAATAGCTCAGAATTGACGAAAACCGCGAGTGTTAATGACCGACACTTAAATGCACCCCAGGGTTCGTCAATCGTGGAAATCAATCCGGGACCCCAAAACAGTGAGTAATAGTCCACGAAACGGTCCAAAATGGGCCAAAACTGCTAGTGTTGATGGCCGACATGTAAACGCACCCCGGGGTTTTTTATTCGTGGAAATCACTCCGGGACACCAAGATAGTGATTAATAGTACACGAAATGGGTCAGAATCGGCCAAAATTGTGAGTGTTGATGATCAATACATAAACGCACGCCGGGGTTCGTCAATCGTGGAAATCACTTAGGGACCCCAAAACTAAGTAACAGTCCAAGAAACGGGTCAGAATCGGCCCAAACTACAATTGTTGATGACCGATACGTATGCGCACCTTGTGGTTTGACCACCATGGAAATCGCTTTGGGACCCCAAAACGGTGAGTAATAGTCCACGAAACGGGCCAGAATCGGCCAAAACTGTGAGTGTTGATGATCGACACATAAATGCAGCTCAGGGTTCGTCAATTGTGGAAATCACCCTGGGACCCCAAAAGAGTTAGTAATAGCCAAGAAACGGGCAAAAATCGGCCAAAACTGCGAGTGTTGATGACCGACATGTNAGTGTTGATGATCGACACATAAATGCAGCTCAGGGTTCGTCAATTGTGGAAATCACCCTGGGACCCCAAAAGAGTTAGTAATAGCCAAGAAACGGGCAAAAATCGGCCAAAACTGCGAGTGTTGATGACCGACATGTAAACGCACCCCGGGGTTTGTTAATTGGGGAAATCACTCCGGGACACCAAGATAGTGAGTAATAGTCCACGAAACGAGCCAGAATCGGCTAAAATTGTGAGTGTTGATGATGGACACGTAAACGCACGCCGGGGTTCGTCAATCGTGGAAATCACTTAGCGACCCCAAAACTGAGTAATAGTCCAAGAAACGGGCCAAAATCGGCCCAAACTTCAATTGTTGATGACCTAAACATCAGCGCAGCTTGTGGTTCAAAAACCATGGAAATCACTTTGGGACCCCAAAACGAGGAGTAATTGTCCATGAAACTGCTCAGAATAGAAAAAAACCAGGCGAGCTGATGACCGACACATAAACGCACCCCGTGGTTCGTTAATCATGGAAATCACTCCGTGACCACAAAGCAGTGAGTAATAGTCCACGAAACAGGCTGAATTGGCCAAAACTGCGAGTGTTGATGACCCACATCTAAATGCACCCCGGGGTTCATTATTCCTGGAAATCATTCCGGGACCCCAAAATAGTGAGAAATAGTCCACGAAACGGGCCAGAGCTATGAGTGTTGATTACGAACATGTAAACGCACCCCAAGGATGGTCANCCGTGACCACAAAGCAGTGAGTAATAGTCCACGAAACAGGCTGAATTGGCCAAAACTGCGAGTGTTGATGACCCACATCTAAATGCACCCCGGGGTTCATTATTCCTGGAAATCATTCCGGGACCCCAAAATAGTGAGAAATAGTCCACGAAACGGGCCAGAGCTATGAGTGTTGATTACGAACATGTAAACGCACCCCAAGGATGGTCAATCTTGGAAATCGCTCTAGGACCCCAAAACGGTGAGTAATAGTGCACGAAATGGACCATATTCGGCCATATTTGCGAGTGTTGATAATCGACACATAAAAGCACGCCGGGGTTCGTCAATCGTGGAAATCACTTAGGCAACCCAAAACTAAATAACAGTTCAAGAAACGGGCCAGAATCGGCCCAAACTGTGATTGTAGAAAACGGCTCAGAATTGACGAAAACTGCGAGCGTTGATGACCGACACATAAATACACCCCAGGGTTCTTCAATCGTGGAAATCACTCCGGGGCCCCAAAACAGTGAGTAATAGTCCATGAAACGGGCCAAAATTGGCCAAAATTGCGAGTGTTGATGACCGACATGTAAACGCACCCCGGGGTTTGTTAATCGTCCAAATCACTCCTGGACACCAAGATAGTGAGTAGTAGTCCATGAAACGAGCCTGAATTGGCCAAAATTGTGAGTGTTGATGACCTACACGTAAACACACGCTGGGGTTCGTCAATCGTGGAAATCCCTTAGCGGCTCCAAAACTTAGTAATAGTCCAAGAAACGGGCCAGAATCGGCCCAAACTTCGATTGTTGATGACCGAAACGTAAGCGCACCTTGTGGTTCGAAAACCATGGAAATCACTTTGGGATCCCAAAACGAGGAGTAATTGTCCATGAAACTGCTCAGAATCGAAAAAAAACCACGCGAGTTGATCACCGATACATAAACGCACCCCGTGGTTCATTAATCATGGAAATCACTCTGGGACCACAAAGCTGTGAGAAATAGTCCACGAAACGGGCCAGAATCGGCCAAATCTGTGAATGTTGATGACCGACACGTAAGTGTACCTTGGGGTTCGAGAACTAAGAAAATCACTTCGGAATCACAAAATGGTGAGTAGTAGTCCATGAAATGGGTCAGAATTGGCCAAAACTATGAGTGTTGATGACGAACATGTAAATGTACCCCAAGGATCGTCAATCTTGGAAATCGCTCTAGGACCCCAAAACGGTGAGTAATAGTGCACGAAACGGACCAGAATCCGCCAAATTTATGAGAGTTGATGATCGACACGTAAACGCACGCCGGGGTTCGTTAATCGTGGAAATCACTTAGGCAACCCAAAACAAAATAAAAATCCAAGAAACGGGCCAGAATCGACCCAAACCGCGATTGTTGACGACCGACACATATACGCACCTTGGGGTTCGACAACCATGGAAATCGCTTTGGGACCCCAAAACGGTGAGTAATAGTCCATGAAACGGCTGAGAATTGACGAAAACCGCGAGCGTGGATGACCGACACAAAAATGCACCCCAGGGTTCGTCAATCGTGGAAATCACTCTCGGACCTCAAAACAGTGAGTAATAGTCCACAAAACGGGCCAAAATCGGCCAAAACTACGATTGTTCATGACCGACATGTAAACGCACCCCGGGGTTTGTTAATCGTGGAAATCACTCCGGGACACCAAGATAGTCAGTAATAGTCCATGAAACGGGCCAGAATTGGCCAAAACTGCGTGTGTTGATGACCAACATCTGAATGCACCCCGGGGTTCATTAATCGTGGAAATCATTCCGGGACCCCAAAAAAGTGAGAAATAGTCCATGAAATGGGCCAGAATCGGCCAAAACTGTGAGTGTTGATGACCGACACGTAAGCATACCTTGGGGGTTCAAGAACTATGGAAATCGCTTCGGAACCCCAAAATGGTGAGTAATAGTCCATGAAACGGGTCAGAATTGGCCAGAGCTATGAGTGTTGACGGCGAACATGTAAACGCACCCCAGGGATCGTCAATCATGGAAATCGCTCTAGGACCCCAAACCGGTGAGTAATAGTGCACGAAACGGACCAGAATCAGCCAAAACTGTGAGTGTTGATGACCAACATCTGAATGCACCCCGGGGTTCGTGAATCGTGGAAATCACTCCGGGACACCAAGATAGTGAGTAATAGTCCACGAAACGGGCCAGAATCGACCCAAACCGCGATTGTTGACGACCGACACATATACGCACCTTGGGGTTCGACAACCATGGAAATCGCTTTGGGACCCGAAAACGGTGAGTAATAGGACATGAAACGGTTCAGAATTGGCGACACCTACGAGCGTTGATGACCGACACGTAAACGCACCCCAGGGATCGTCAATCATGGAAATCGCTCTAGGACCCCAAACCGGTGAGTAATAGTGCACGAAACGGACCAGAATCAGCCAAAACTGTGAGTGTTGATGACCAACATCTGAATGCACCCCGGGGTTCGTGAATCGTGGAAATCACTCCGGGACACCAAGATAGTGAGTAATAGTCCACGAAACGGGCCAGAATCGACCCAAACCGCGATTGTTGACGACCGACACATATACGCACCTTGGGGTTCGACAACCATGGAAATCGCTTTGGGACCCGAAAACGGTGAGTAATAGGACATGAAACGGTTCAGAATTGGCGACACCTACGAGCGTTGATGACCGACACGTAAACGCACCCCAGGGATCGTCAATCATGGAAATCGCTCTAGGACCCCAAACCGGTGAGTAATAGTGCACGAAACGGACCAGAATCAGCCAAAACTGTGAGTGTTGATGACCAACATCTGAATGCACCCCGGGGTTCGTGAATCGTGGAAATCACTCCGGGACACCAAGATAGTGAGTAATAGTCCACGAAACGGGCCAGAATCGACCCAAACCGCGATTGTTGACGACCGACACATATACGCACCTTGGGGTTCGACAACCATGGAAATCGCTTTGGGACCCGAAAACGGTGAGTAATAGGACATGAAACGGTTCAGAATTGGCGACACCTACGAGCGTTGATGACCGACACGTAAACGCACCCCAGGGATCGTCAATCATGGAAATCGCTCTAGGACCCCAAACCGGTGAGTAATAGTGCACGAAACGGACCAGAATCAGCCAAAACTGTGAGTGTTGATGACCAACATCTGAATGCACCCCGGGGTTCGTGAATCGTGGAAATCACTCCGGGACACCAAGATAGTGAGTAATAGTCCACGAAACGGGCCAGAATCGACCCAAACCGCGATTGTTGACGACCGACACATATACGCACCTTGGGGTTCGACAACCATGGAAATCGCTTTGGGACCCGAAAACGGTGAGTAATAGGACATGAAACGGTTCAGAATTGGCGACACCTACGAGCGTTGATGACCGACACGTAAACGCACCCCAGGGATCGTCAATCATGGAAATCGCTCTAGGACCCCAAACCGGTGAGTAATAGTGCACGAAACGGACCAGAATCAGCCAAAACTGTGAGTGTTGATGACCAACATCTGAATGCACCCCGGGGTTCGTGAATCGTGGAAATCACTCCGGGACACCAAGATAGTGAGTAATAGTCCACGAAACGGGCCAGAATCGACCCAAACCGCGATTGTTGACGACCGACACATATACGCACCTTGGGGTTCGACAACCATGGAAATCGCTTTGGGACCCGAAAACGGTGAGTAATAGGACATGAAACGGTTCAGAATTGGCGACACCTACGAGCGTTGATGACCGACACGTAAACGCACCCCAGGGATCGTCAATCATGGAAATCGCTCTAGGACCCCAAACCGGTGAGTAATAGTGCACGAAACGGACCAGAATCAGCCAAAACTGTGAGTGTTGATGACCAACATCTGAATGCACCCCGGGGTTCATGAATCGTGGAAATCATTCCGGGACCCCAAAAAAGTGAGAAATAGTCCATGAAATGGGTCAGAATTGGCCAAAACTATGAGTGTTGATGACGAACATGTAAACGTACCCCAAGGATCGTCAATCTTGGAAATCGCTCTAGGACCCCAAAACGGTGAGTAATAGTGCACGAAACGGACCAGAATCGGCCAAATTTATGAGAGTTGATGATCGACACGTAAACGCACGCCGGGGTTCGTTAATCGTGGAAATCACTTAGGCAACCCAAAACAAAATAAAAATCCAAGAAACGGGCCAGAATCGGCCCAAACCGCGATTGTTGACGACCGACACATATACGCACCTTGGGGTTCGACAACCATGGAAATCGCTTTGGGACCCCAAAACGGTGAGTAATAGTCCATGAAACGGCTGAGAATTGACGAAAACCGCGAGCGTGGATGACCGACACAAAAATGCACCCCAGGGTTCGTCAATCGTGGAAATCACTCTCGGGCCTCAAAACAGTGAGTAATAGTCCACAAAACGGGCCAAAATCGGCCAAAACTACGATTGTTCATGACCGACATGTAAACGCACCCCGGGGTTTGTTAATCGTGGAAATCACTCCGGGACACCAAGATAGTGAGTAATAGTCCATGAAACGGGCCAGAATTGGCCAAAACTGCGTGTGTTGATGACCAACATCTGAATGCACCCCGGGGTTCATTAATCGTGGAAATCATTCCGGGACCCCAAAAAAGTGAGAAATAGTCCATGAAATGGGCCAGAATCCGCCAAAACTGTGAGTGTTGATGACCGACACGTAAGCATACCTTGGGGGTTCAAGAACTATGGAAATCGCTTCGGAACCCCAAAATGGTGAGTAATAGTCCATGAAACGGGTCAGAATTGGCCAGAGCTATGAGTGTTGACGGCGAACATGTAAACGCACCCCAGGGATCGTCAATCCTGGAAATCGCTCTAGGACCCCAAAACGGTGAGTAATAGTGCATGAACCGGACCAGAATCGGCCAAAAATTGTGAGTGTTGATGATCAACACGTAAACGCACGCCGGGGTGCGTCAATCGTGAAAATCACTTAGGGACCCCAAAACTAAATAACAGTCCAAGAAACGTGTAAGAATCGGCCCAAGCTACGATTGTTGATGAACGACACGTAAGCGCACCCTCGGGTTCGATAACCATGGAAATCGCTTTGGGACCCCAAAACGATGAGTAATAGTCCATGAAACGGGTCAGAATTGGCCAGAGCTATGAGTGTTGACGGCGAACATGTAAACGCACCCCAGGGATCGTCAATCCTGGAAATCGCTCTAGGACCCCAAAACGGTGAGTAATAGTGCATGAACCGGACCAGAATCGGCCAAATTTATGAGAGTTGATGATCGACACGTAAACGCACGCCGGGGTGCGTCAATCGTGAAAATCACTTAGGGACCCAAAATCTAAATAACAGTCCAAGAAACGTGTAAGAATCGGCCCAAGCTACGATTGTTGATGAACGACACGTAAGCGCACCCTCGGGTTCGATAACCATGGAAATCGCTTTGGGACCCCAAAACGATGAGTAATAGTCCATGAAACGGGTCAGAATTGGCCAGAGCTATGAGTGTTGACGGCGAACATGTAAACGCACCCCAGGGATCGTCAATCCTGGAAATCGCTCTAGGACCCCAAAACGGTGAGTAATAGTGCATGAACCGGACCAGAATCGGCCAAATTTATGAGAGTTGATGATCGACACGTAAACGCACGCCGGGGTGCGTCAATCGTGAAAATCACTTAGGGACCCAAAATCTAAATAACAGTCCAAGAAACGTGTAAGAATCGGCCCAAGCTACGATTGTTGATGAACGACACGTAAGCGCACCCTCGGGTTCGATAACCATGGAAATCGCTTTGGGACCCCAAAACGATGAGTAATAGTCCATGAAACGGGTCAGAATTGGCCAGAGCTATGAGTGTTGACGGCGAACATGTAAACGCACCCCAGGGATCGTCAATCCTGGAAATCGCTCTAGGACCCCAAAACGGTGAGTAATAGTGCATGAACCGGACCAGAATCGGCCAAATTTATGAGAGTTGATGATCGACACGTAAACGCACGCCGGGGTGCGTCAATCGTGAAAATCACTTAGGGACCCAAAATCTAAATAACAGTCCAAGAAACGTGTAAGAATCGGCCCAAGCTACGATTGTTGATGAACGACACGTAAGCGCACCCTCGGGTTCGATAACCATGGAAATCGCTTTGGGACCCCAAAACGATGAGTAATAGTCCATGAAACGGGTCAGAATTGGCCAGAGCTATGAGTGTTGACGGCGAACATGTAAACGCACCCCAGGGATCGTCAATCCTGGAAATCGCTCTAGGACCCCAAAACGGTGAGTAATAGTGCATGAACCGGACCAGAATCGGCCAAATTTATGAGAGTTGATGATCGACACGTAAACGCACGCCGGGGTGCGTCAATCGTGAAAATCACTTAGGGACCCAAAATCTAAATAACAGTCCAAGAAACGTGTAAGAATCGGCCCAAGCTACGATTGTTGATGAACGACACGTAAGCGCACCCTCGGGTTCGATAACCATGGAAATCGCTTTGGGACCCCAAAACGATGAGTAATAGTCCATGAAACGGGTCAGAATTGGCCAGAGCTATGAGTGTTGACGGCGAACATGTAAACGCACCCCAGGGATCGTCAATCCTGGAAATCGCTCTAGGACCCCAAAACGGTGAGTAATAGTGCATGAACCGGACCAGAATCGGCCAAATTTATGAGAGTTGATGATCGACACGTAAACGCACGCCGGGGTGCGTCAATCGTGAAAATCACTTAGGGACCCAAAATCTAAATAACAGTCCAAGAAACGTGTAAGAATCGGCCCAAGCTACGATTGTTGATGAACGACACGTAAGCGCACCCTCGGGTTCGATAACCATGGAAATCGCTTTGGGACCCCAAAACGATGAGTAATAGTCCATGAAACGGGTCAGAATTGGCCAGAGCTATGAGTGTTGACGGCGAACATGTAAACGCACCCCAGGGATCGTCAATCCTGGAAATCGCTCTAGGACCCCAAAACGGTGAGTAATAGTGCATGAACCGGACCAGAATCGGCCAAATTTATGAGAGTTGATGATCGACACGTAAACGCACGCCGGGGTGCGTCAATCGTGAAAATCACTTAGGGACCCAAAATCTAAATAACAGTCCAAGAAACGTGTAAGAATCGGCCCAAGCTACGATTGTTGATGAACGACACGTAAGCGCACCCTCGGGTTCGATAACCATGGAAATCGCTTTGGGACCCCAAAACGATGAGTAATAGTCCATGAAACGGGTCAGAATTGGCCAGAGCTATGAGTGTTGACGGCGAACATGTAAACGCACCCCAGGGATCGTCAATCCTGGAAATCGCTCTAGGACCCCAAAACGGTGAGTAATAGTGCATGAACCGGACCAGAATCGGCCAAATTTATGAGAGTTGATGATCGACACGTAAACGCACGCCGGGGTGCGTCAATCGTGAAAATCACTTAGGGACCCAAAATCTAAATAACAGTCCAAGAAACGTGTAAGAATCGGCCCAAGCTACGATTGTTGATGAACGACACGTAAGCGCACCCTCGGGTTCGATAACCATGGAAATCGCTTTGGGACCCCAAAACGATGAGTAATAGTCCATGAAACGGGTCAGAATTGGCCAGAGCTATGAGTGTTGACGGCGAACATGTAAACGCACCCCAGGGATCGTCAATCCTGGAAATCGCTCTAGGACCCCAAAACGGTGAGTAATAGTGCATGAACCGGACCAGAATCGGCCAAATTTATGAGAGTTGATGATCGACACGTAAACGCACGCCGGGGTGCGTCAATCGTGAAAATCACTTAGGGACCCAAAATCTAAATAACAGTCCAAGAAACGTGTAAGAATCGGCCCAAGCTACGATTGTTGATGAACGACACGTAAGCGCACCCTCGGGTTCGATAACCATGGAAATCGCTTTGGGACCCCAAAACGATGAGTAATAGTCCATGAAACGGGTCAGAATTGGCCAGAGCTATGAGTGTTGACGGCGAACATGTAAACGCACCCCAGGGATCGTCAATCCTGGAAATCGCTCTAGGACCCCAAAACGGTGAGTAATAGTGCATGAACCGGACCAGAATCGGCCAAATTTATGAGAGTTGATGATCGACACGTAAACGCACGCCGGGGTGCGTCAATCGTGAAAATCACTTAGGGACCCAAAATCTAAATAACAGTCCAAGAAACGTGTAAGAATCGGCCCAAGCTACGATTGTTGATGAACGACACGTAAGCGCACCCTCGGGTTCGATAACCATGGAAATCGCTTTGGGACCCCAAAACGATGAGTAATAGTCCATGAAACGGGTCAGAATTGGCCAGAGCTATGAGTGTTGACGGCGAACATGTAAACGCACCCCAGGGATCGTCAATCCTGGAAATCGCTCTAGGACCCCAAAACGGTGAGTAATAGTGCATGAACCGGACCAGAATCGGCCAAATTTATGAGAGTTGATGATCGACACGTAAACGCACGCCGGGGTGCGTCAATCGTGAAAATCACTTAGGGACCCAAAATCTAAATAACAGTCCAAGAAACGTGTAAGAATCGGCCCAAGCTACGATTGTTGATGAACGACACGTAAGCGCACCCTCGGGTTCGATAACCATGGAAATCGCTTTGGGACCCCAAAACGATGAGTAATAGTCCATGAAACGGGTCAGAATTGGCCAGAGCTATGAGTGTTGACGGCGAACATGTAAACGCACCCCAGGGATCGTCAATCCTGGAAATCGCTCTAGGACCCCAAAACGGTGAGTAATAGTGCATGAACCGGACCAGAATCGGCCAAATTTATGAGAGTTGATGATCGACACGTAAACGCACGCCGGGGTGCGTCAATCGTGAAAATCACTTAGGGACCCAAAATCTAAATAACAGTCCAAGAAACGTGTAAGAATCGGCCCAAGCTACGATTGTTGATGAACGACACGTAAGCGCACCCTCGGGTTCGATAACCATGGAAATCGCTTTGGGACCCCAAAACGATGAGTAATAGTCCATGAAACGGGTCAGAATTGGCCAGAGCTATGAGTGTTGACGGCGAACATGTAAACGCACCCCAGGGATCGTCAATCCTGGAAATCGCTCTAGGACCCCAAAACGGTGAGTAATAGTGCATGAACCGGACCAGAATCGGCCAAAAATTGTGAGTGTTGATGATCAACACGTAAACGCACGCCGGGGTGCGTCAATCGTGAAAATCACTTAGGGACCCCAAAACTAAATAACAGTCCAAGAAACGTGTAAGAATCGGCCCAAGCTACGATTGTTGATGAACGACACGTATGCGCACCTTCGGGTTCGACAACCATGGAAATCGCTTTGGGACCCCAAAACGATGAGTAATAGTCCATGAAATGGCTGAGAATTGATGAAAACCGTGAGCGTGGATGACCGACACAAAAATGCACCCCAGGGTTCGTCAATCGTGGAAATCACTCTCGGACCTCAAAACAGTGAGTAATAGTCCACGAAACGGGCCAAAATCGGCCAAAACTACGATTGTTGATGACCGACATGTAAACGCACCCCGGGGTTTGTTAATCGTGGAAATCACTCCGGGACACCAAGATAGTGAGTAATAGTCCGCGAAACGGGCCAGAATTGGCCAAAACTGCGTGTGTTGATGACCAACATCTGAATGCACCCCGTGGTTCATTAATCGTGGAAATCATTCCGGTACCCCAAAATAGTGAGAAATAGTCCATGAAACGGGCCAGAATCGGCCTAAACTGTGAGTGTTC